>PISX010017451.1:0-15001 GCA_004024625.1 Mellivora capensis
TTAAGAGGAACAGTCAAATTTCAGCTAGATGAAAAAAAATTGAGAAGTTGAGGTTATAGGTTATATAGTTTACTCATGTTATAAAACTTTAAATCCAGAGGGCATAATGGAGGACAGTGGAGAGTTGGACATTAGAAACACGTTGTCAGTCTAAGTATTGAGTTATAATGGAAGAAGTGGAAGGTGAAAACCTCTGGTAGTGACTGTGATTAAATAGTCTTTTAGGAAGGGCTGACCAAATAATTCAAGATGCCCAGTTTGGTAGTCACTAACTGCATGTGGTTATTTAAGTTAAACTCAATTAAATAGAGGCACTTACATGGCTCAGCTGGTTAAACATCTGACTCTTGATTTTGGCTCAGATCAGGATCTCAGGGGCTTAAAATGAAGCCCCACCTTTGGCTCTGTAGTCGAGCTCTGTGGTCTGCATGGAGTCTAATAGAGTCTCTCTCCTTCTGCCCTTCCCCTTCTTGTATGCGCTCTCTCTCTCAAATAAATAAATAAAATCTTTAAACTCAATTAAAATGAAATAAAATTAAAAATTCCGTTTCTCAGTCAAACTAGCCACAATTCAAATGCTAGTTATCATACTGCACATTGGACAGATAGAACATTTTTATCATAGCAGAAAGTCGTACTGGACAGTGTTCTCCAGAGTATTTAGTTGGAAACAATAAAATACTAGGATACTTCTACAAGTTTAGGTGGAATGGCCAGCTAGGGAAAGGCTGTATTACAGGAACTAATATCACAGTATATGTCTTGATGTAGCTAATGCACCAGGAACCTTTAGTGGGTTAGTAGACACTGCTTATTATATTTCTTCCTAACCCAAAGTGACTCAATAAGGGAACAATAGAAGCAAACTTACTAGACTTTAGTACCTAGTACAATGTGAGGATATAGTAAGTGAAAGCAAGATCATAATCTTAATATATATAACAAGACACCCATAAATATTTTCCCCAAAAGTGTTATTCAGGCATATGCAAATCAATAATTCCCTATATGTATAGTCCTATTTCCTCCATTTATCATATTTAATTTACTCATTGTGAACTGGCATATAAAACACATCTAGCTCTTCTCCACAAAAAAAATTCCAAAAAGTTCTAATTTCCATGTAGAAGAAAAATGTTAGCACAATTCTCTCATGAATTTATATATTTAACAATTAAGAGGAGAGATAAATCATTATCAAATTCCAGAAAGTAATTTAATATAAAATGAGAATAGAACAAATGTTAGCACAGTTGCACAAGCTAGCATAGGATTGTGTAATAGGTTCAAATTTCCTAATGAATAAATTGAATCTTATGGCCCCAAATCATTCAAACTCCATGTGAGGCAAAATAATATATGCAAAAAATACAATGGCTCATACATGAAAATTACTAACCTTACATTTTTTAGTTTATTTGTGTTGACAACATAAAGGAGTGGAGGATAAAAGGAAGAAAGTACTAAAGGAGAAATTGAAGGAATTGAAACATGATGCAGTGAGACTCAAATGTACACTGAGACACTAAAGATCTAAGGTTTGACTATTTGATAGAGAACTTTACATTTTATATTTTACTGAGAATGCAGATTAACTCTCTGTATCTTTTTATAAGTTATTTCAAAGTTAATGAATATTCTTGCAATGCAGTAGACCCATATTCTTCAGAGTCTCAGTGTTTCCCCAGATGCAAATTAGTAAGGATTACTGATTATAACTATAATTCCTTTCAGTGAAAAAACTTCTTAGTAATAGTCCATAGAAAAATCCTTTTTCAGCAGAGTTTAATTTAAAACCCTGATTTCTCAACCAATGCTAATCGAGAGAAAGAAAAGGCGGAGACAGAAAAATACTACACGGCTAAGTAATTAATTAATCATTAAACTATAAGATTCGTCCCCAAACTGATATGTGGTCCCACCACACTCACCTTCAGTCTTCTTGCCTAGGACCAGCCAGATTTAAGTGGCTTTTATCAGCATTAACTATGGGGCCTCCCTCCCTCTTTCCGGGCTTATTAACTCCCAAATTTATTTTTCTGACAGCTAAGTGAGATGACCCTATGGAAAACTACCAAGAAAAAGAGACTTGGCAACCTGGATGCAATGTTTGAGGCTTCCAGATAGAGCAACAGGCCCTGTTTAGGATGGACTCAACCTTGTTCAGTTAATCCAAGCCTATTCCAAGAAACAAGCCCTCAACAGCATTTTTTTTTTTCCTTTTCTCCAAGACTGGAGAGGCTACAGGTAAAGATGTCAGTATCAGATAGGAATTTCAAATGCCAATCAAATTCTAAGAGAATTTCTTTTTTTTTTAAGAATTTATTTATTTATTCATGAGAGACAGAGAGATAGGCAGAGGGAAAAGCAGACTCCCCGCTGAGCAGGGAGCCTAACACAGGGCTCGTTCCCAGGACCCTGGAATCATGATCTAAGCAGAAGGCAGACACTTAATAACTAAGCCAACCAGGCACCCCTCTAAGAGAATTTCTTCATTTAGAACCAGTTGAGTCTTTTTTTTCCCCATCCATTGAATAATATCATAGATAATGTACTATGCAATATACCTGCTCTACTGGGACTTTAACCAAGGGACAATGGGAGGCAGGGTAGTAGTGCAGTAGGAATAATCATATAATCATATTTGGTCATCCTGGATGCCTGGAGGAGAATCAACTAGGTAAGGGCCAGACTTGAGTCACAAAGATCTGTTAAGAGGTTATTTTATAGTCTTATTAAGACAAGTGGTAATTTGAATTAGGATAGAGATAAAGATCGAGAAAAGTAGTTAGATTGATATTTAGTAGCTAAAAGTGATAGCACATGATGAAGGTTTAGAAATAGAGATCATAGTAAATAACAGCATTGTGTCCTAGTTTTTCATATAACAAATTTTTTTTTAATATTACTACATGCTGGACATGATTCTGGTGTTGGGGATACAACACTAAACACAAAAAGACAAAAAACTACCTTGCCATCCTGAAGCTCACAACAGTATGCTTTTCTGAACAGGGCAGTACTTAAAACAATTATTTGGGAAAATGTTTGGTGACATCACCCCAATTCCAGGATGTCTAGATGGTGAGTGACAAACTTAAATGCTATAAATTGCAAATTCAGAAGCTAAATGGTTGTAAAGAATTCATTTTTATCTCAACTGCATTATGAGGTTAAAGCACAAAGATAAATGGCAGTGACAGTTAGCTGCAATGCCAGGGACCAATGGGGAGGGAGAGGAACCATTGAAAATTACTCATATTTAACCAATTAATCCATGTGGGCGAGCAAGTCGGTGTTTAAAAAAAACAGAAGATGGGACACCTGGGCAGCTCAGTTGGTTAAGTGGCTGCCTTCAGCTCATGTCATGATCCCAGTGTCCTGGGATCGAGTCCCACATCGGGCTCTCTGCTCAGGAGGGAGCCAGCTTCCCCCTCTCCTCTGCCTGCCTCTCTGCCTACTTGTGATCTCCCTCTGTCAAATAAATAAATAAAATCTTAAAAAAAAAACAAAAGAATCCAAAATCCATATATTTATTTATAATCTCCTGATTTAATTGTTTGATGTTGGCAATCAATTAATTAATAGTAAAGATTTTCAAAACCAGGTATGGTCCAACTCTGTACAAGCCAAATGAATATCTGCTACCCAACATCAGACTCACGGGCCCCTCAGTTTCCAAAGTCTACCTAGAAGTCGTGGAAGGGAATCAGCTTTATTCAGGGCTACATGAGTAGGATTCACCATATATAAATGATGAAAAATTAACATGTTCATATCTAGCAGTATATTTCTATGATGAGAGAATATTTAAGAATATCACCAAAACTCAGCTTCCATTCCTTGACTGATGAAACAAATGTTTGGAGATATGATGAGATGTTAATTAATTTAATCATCATAACTATATGTAGAAAACTTTTTAACATGTTTTCATGTCTTTGAGGTATATTCATGTCTTTGTATATTCTGGTAGTGTCTTTTCTTTACCCTTTAAGGTGTTTTTCTTTGTCATTGTAAGCACTTCAAAGAGAGACTAGAAGTTATACCCAGTTTTGCTAGTCAAACACCAGTTTAAAAATAAGCAAAGAATTTGAATTAGACATTTCACCAAGGAAGGTATAGTAATGAATAATAGGCATATAAAAAGATGCTCAGCATTATTAGTTATTAGAAAAATACAACTTAAAATCACAAAATAGCCTATCACATCCACTAGAATGGCCATAATTTAAAAAAAATACAAGAATAAATGTTCCCAAGAATGTGGAGAAATTGAAACTCTCATATATTTCTAGTAGAAACATAGAATGGTATAGCTAATCTTAGGATATTATTGTATTCCTTTAAAATTCTTATGTTGAAGTTCTAAACCCCAGGATCTCAGAATGTGATTACATTTAAAAGTAGAGCCTTTAAAACAAAGAGTGAGTTAAAATGAGACTGTTAGGGTGGGCCCTAATCCAGACTGGTGTCACTATAAGAACAAGAAATTCATATACACAAGAAATACCAGGAGCATGCTCACACATAGAAAAGTCCAGGTGAGGATAGAGCAAGAAGACATTGTCTGAAAGCCAAGGAGAGAGGTCTTTTTTTTTTTTTTTTTTAAGATTTATTTATTTATTTTGACAGGCAGAGATCACAAGTAGGCAGAGAGGCAGGCAGAGAGAGAGAGAGAGGAAGGGAAGCAGTCTCCCCTCAGAGCAGAGAGCCCGATGCAGGGCTTGATCCCAGGACCCCAGGATCATGTCCTGAGCCGAAGGCGGAGGCTTTAACCCACTGAGCCACCCAGGTGCCCCAGGAGAGAGGTCTTAAAGGAAACCAACACTGCCAGAACCTTGACCTTGGACTTTCACCCTCTGCAACTGAAAGAAAACAAAATTCTGTTCTCTAAGCTACTAGCCTGTATCATTCTGTTATGGCACCCTAGCAAACTAGTGCAGCAACTTTGGAAAACAATTTGAAAGTTACTCAGAATAATAATGTAAATTTACCATGTCACAAAAATTCTCTTCCTAACGTATTTGTTCTAAAGAAAAAAACATATATCCACAAAAAGACTTGCACACATTTCTTAGCAGCATAATTCATAACAGCCAAAAATTGGAAATGTCTACCAATTGATGAATGGATAGATAGAAATGGCATATCTATACAATGGAATGTTATTTGTCAATAGAAAGGAATGAAGGACTGATACAAGCTACAGATATTGTTGAAACTCAAAAAAGCATTATAATCAGTACAAGAAGCCAGACACAGAGACCATATATTGTATGGCTCTATTTATATAAAATGTCCAGAAAAGGCCAATCTGGAGAGAAAGAAAGTAATCAGTAGTTGCCTAGAGTAAAGGAGAAAGGAAAATACAAATTAACAGTAAATGAGCATGAGAGATCTCATTAGGATGATGGAAATATTTGGAAAACTGATTTATGCTGATGGTCAAACAACTTGATCACTTAACTAAAAATATATTGAATTCTAGGGATGCCTGGGTGGCTCAACTAGTTAAGCCTCTAACTTCAGCTCAAGTCATGATCCCGGAGTCCTAAGGTCAAGTCTCACACTGGGCTCCTTACTCAGTGGGGAGCCTGCTTCTCCCTCTTGCCTACAGCTCCCCCTACTTGTGTATGTACTCTCTCTCTCCCTCTATCTCTGATAAATAAATAAATCTTTAAAAAAAATACATTGAATTCTATACTTGTAATGTATTATGTCTTTTTTAAAAAATATTTTATTTATTTATTTGACAGACAGAGAGAGATCACAAGTAGGCAGAGAGGCAGGCAAAGAGAGAGGGGGAAGCAGGCTCCTGGATGAGCAGAGAGCCCAATGCAGGGCTTAATCCCATGACCCTGAGATCATAACCTGAGCCAAAACTGAGGCTTAACCCACTGAGCTACCCAAGCACCCCTATTGTTTCTTTTATTGTTACCAGTAAAACTATAAAGCATTATAAATCAAGTTATTTTAAAAGTTATGAAGTTATGCATCAATAAAATTCTTTTTCTTAAGTGTCTTAATAAAGTTATTTTTTTTAATAGTGCTTCCAGAATCAAGAGAGGCAGACAGTTTTCAGGGAACAAAAATAAAGATCACTCTTATGAGGGTTTCAAATGATAAGAAAAATTAGTCAGTAGCTTAGTGGGAAATGAATTGAGGAAAAATGATGTCTGATTGTTGGGGCACCTGGGTGGCTCAGTGGGTTAAAATGATGTCTGATTGCTTTAAGGCTAAAGAGTAACATTAAAAATAAGTCCCCAAATAAGTGAAAGTTGTGGTTTGTAACACCAAGTTTCTTTCCTCTGTGTAACTTCTAAAGAATCAAAAATGAAATTTAGAAAGATAGATTTTAAGTGCTATTTGACCAGCAGAACTGAATATATCTCATTTAATATCTCTTTGAAATACCTATAATGACAAAGAAAAACATAAAAATCACCATATTAGAAGCTAGCAGTTGCTATCCAGCTACTACGAAATGTGGGAGAAATTCTGAAAAACTAATAAATTATCACGTGGCCTGTATATATATTATCAGCTCCAGTACCTTATGGTAGAGTTCCTAATTTTCTCCAAATATCGCTTTATTCTGAAATAGAATTTTCAGCTAGTCATAAACGAAGTCCACATTTCCCAATATCCTTTGCAGCCAGATGTGGCCATTAAGCTAATGTCTGGCTAGTGAAACATTAGTGGGCATACTCTACACAGCTTCTAAGAGCCTCTCTTAAAAGAAGCCTGGTACATATCCTCCCCTTTCTTCTTCCCTTTCTCCATCCTTCATGAAATGCAAATGCTACCATCTTAGACTATAAGAAAATTTGTGACATCATAGAAATGGGAAGATAGGAAGCTAGAAAGAGTATGGCATTATGAAGCAGCCTTTGTTTATGCCTCTGGACTTTTACATGAGAGAAAGAATGTTCATTCTTGGTTAAATTAAAATGAAACAAACAAGCAAAATACTTTATATTCTATAACTGAGCCCATTCTGATGTAGCCTAGGTTCTAGGAGTGTGACCCAGAGAGCACACTGGGTTTTGCCATTTAAAAATAAGTTACAGTCTTCTTAGCAGAAACTTGGCCTCTTTAGGGGAGATGCTCAATCTTTCACAGCTCCTTCCTCACTCCCCTTTCATTTTCCCAAAATGGCATCTTCTGCATAAGCAAGTAATTTTTTTCATAGTAGTGATAAAAGAGGGCTCTGTTCTGTGTGCTTCCTTCTGGGTCTTGGCTACCCTGTCCTTTGGGTCACTGTTTCCACACTCACGGTCTCCTCTAATCTTGAGGTGTCCATCCACCACTCTTACTTGTTGAGTGCAGATGCTGTCATTGCACCTCTGTGTTCTCTTTGTCCTAACCCCAGGCCTCTGCCAGTCCACCAACTCTGACCACTTCTGTCTCTTATGAGGCTCCTGGATTTCCTATACACTCTCCATAGGTATGGGAAATTGGCAACATTCATTTATTATATACCTCCTCCATCCTCTGATATTGTTCTGCCTGTTGATGCATTATCAAAGGTGTAATGGGTAAACAGAGTCCCATTCCAGATGTTCTTAGAATCTCCCTCAACATATGAGGGTTTCTAATGACCATAACTTAGCCAGGTGTTTCCAAAACACACCTTCTTCCCAGGTTACAACAAATTGCTCTGACTTCTTGTCCTTCTTTTGCTTTTCCAATTTTCATCCTCTCAGAGGGCTTATTTGACTTCTTGCTAGTCACTTTCTCATGCCCAGAATGCAAAGTAAAGCTTTTTAGTGTGGTCCTAGTATGAAGTATCTTGATATATTGAGAGAGAAATTGTAATTGAGACACAACTTGTTTTCTCTTTTTACAAAGTCTAATTCCCAAGATCCTTTCCTTAAATCAACACTGACATTCAGATTGATGGCTGGTCTCCCACACTTCTCTTTTCCAAGTGGTGTGTGTCTTCTCCTTCCCTCGAGGGTAATTAAACCACCAAGAAGGTTTAATAATTTCACAGCATTAGACTTATTTACAATTGGATCGCATGCCAACAGATATACATCTATGTGGAAATGAAGACAACAAGATACTAGAAAAACCCAAAATGAGTGGTTTGAGATATTGTAGACAACTCTACCCAAAAACTACCTGAATTGTGCTCTGAATCTTAGGCACATCTTTAATTCATTTGCTCTTTCACTTGGTATTTATAATCATGGATGTTTTATCACAGGCTCTAAGCTTGGTACTAAATAAAGAAAAAAGTCCTCTGACAGCTGCATAAGAAGCTTAATTAGGAACCTCTTTAAATTTACTTTAAAATGCATAATTGATGTAGAAACATGTGAAGCAAATAGCACCCCCTTAACATCCTCACAATATTTTCAAAGTTGCTGATTGTCACATTTGTTTCATATCATTTAGAAGATGTCATTTTCTCGCTCCTTTTTATCTTAACCAGGGCCACGTTTTGGTTTAATAATTCATTAGCAGCTCTTTGGGACTTATTGCCTGCTGAGTTTACTGAAGACTGATTAGCAATTTTATCGTTTCTAAGTTTTTGTATATATTTTCATAAGTGTCATCTGCTGATTCTAATACTTTCTTATTTGAAACATCTTTTTTTCTCAGTTTTTCTGCTTTGCTGTTGTGTATCTATCAATCATTTCTGTACCCCCCAAAGTACACCTCACTGAAGTGTGAGATGCTGTTGGTCATCCCACAGCATAGAGCTCCTATATTCATAGTTCATATTTATATTTCAGAAAAGCCTTATTCTCTTATCCAATAATCATCAATTCAAATCAGATGTGTACTCATTTACATAAGGCATAGTTGGGAAAAATGTGGGCACTGGAGTAAAAGCTACCTGGAATTGGAAGTTTGCCTCTATCAATTTCTGTATGATTGACTGTAAACTATTTTTTTTTTACACTTAGCTTTTCTCAATTTCATTTGCTAATCTGGAAAATTATAATAATAACTACTTCTTAGTGTTGTTATCACAGCAGTTGAGAATATATATGTAAAGAACACAATACTATCCCTGAAATATAACAGAATTTTGTCAAATATTATTCATTTATTTTCTTCCTTTTTCTTATCTCTCCATTTTCATCAAGTTAACATTAACAAACTCTTTACTGGTTTCATCATAACATACATGGATATCTGAGACACTGAAATAATTCTCACTTTAAGCCCTAGGCATTCCCAATTTTGTTGGGCCATGTCAATCTTGTTTTCTTTACTTTGACAGAACTTTATTTTTTTAAAGAACTGCTTAATAAAATTAATTCTGATCTCTCCAAAGCTCTCTAAATTGCCATTTGTTCACTCAGTATCCCACAAAGATCTAAAAGGCAAAGAATGGGCAGTATTGACACATGTAAATCATAACTCTTTGCAAAGGCACAGATAAACTATGCATTTTAATTAGAAGATCATTTATAAAAAGTCTTCTGCAAACCTAGACTTACCCCACCACAATTCAACATTAGCATTTAACTGCACTAATCTGATAGGGTTTTGTACTATAGTTAATCAGAAAACTGATCATTTCAATCAGAAGATGTCAGTCACAGTTACTTCTAGAAATTTCTGGTTGGTACAATGCTGCCTAACCTAGCTTTTGTTCTAATACTGATGTGCCATTTTAAAATTTTGAAAACTACCACCTATGATATTCTGGTTTTTCATAATAAATGCACTATATGTTCATTTTTGCAAATTTAAAAAATTCAAAGAGAATGACAAAAAAAATGACTTGATGTCTTCTTCAGCCATATGTATTTCTGTTAAGAGTAGAACTAGGCTTAGAAACTTCATATTTTGGTTTGTGTGTTGATAGCCATTTAGTTTGTGTGGGAGTGACAGCCATTTTCATTGATTTTTTTAAAAGATTTTTTTTAAGATTTTATTTATTTATTTGACAAATAGAGATCACAAGTAGGCAGAGAAGCAGGCAGAGAGCAAGGAGGAAGCAGGCTCCCCACTGAGCAGGAAGCCCGATGCGGGGCTCGATCCCAGGACCCTGGGATAATGACTTGAGCCGAAGGCAGAAGCTTTAACCCAGGCGCCCCAAAGATTTTATTTGTATATTTGTATGCAAATATACAAATATTATACATTTTTAATGTATAATTTGTATAATATTATACAAATATTATATATTTGTATATTTGAAAGAGAGAGAGGGAGAAAGAGAGCATGAGTTGGGGGAGCAAAAGACTCCCCACTGAGTAGGGAACCCTACACAGGACTGGATCCCAGGACCCCAAGGTCACAACCTGAGCTGAAGGCAGATACTTAACCAACTAAGCCACCCATGTGCCTGCTATTTTCATTTAATTACCTTCCCTCCTTACTTCCCAACTCAAAGAGTGCATTGCTTCCAAGGTAGAGTTCTAGGAGAGCACAAGTAAGGGAACAATGGTAAGAAATACTAAAATGGGAGGAGTAAGCTATTTCATAGGTTCATCCAGACAACAAGCTCATGACAATACAAACTTTCTCAGAAGTGAGATATCTGTCCTAGAGACAAGTGTTAATATGCCTCTTCCAATGGAACAATGAATTCAGACATTCTCTAACAGAGTTATGTCTGATTTGGCATATTCTTTGATGATGAGAATTGGGTTCAGAATATAGATTATACTGTAAGTATATTCTATAAGCTAAATCGACTACATATGCAGCTGCAATTAAAAAAAAAAGAAAAGAAAAGAAACATTTTTAAAACATAATAAGGCAAAAGCATTTTGGCCAAAATTTCTTCCCAAAAAATACATTTAAATAACAATACTTTTCTCCGTCTTTCCTGATTACAACAGGTTAAACCTGCTATCTCTAAACAAATGAATAAAATCTATCAAATGATACACATTTGATATATCTTGGTAAAGACACTGCTATATTCAAACTGAGAAAATAAATGGCAATAGTAAACTAGATAACAAATACTTTTTATTTTATTTTATTTATTTTATTTTTTATAAACATATAATGTATCTTTATCCCCAGGGGTACGTCTGTGAATCGCCAGGTTTACACACTTCACAGCACTAACCATAGCACATACCCTCCCCAATGTCCATTACCCCACCCCCCTTTCCCTCCCCCCTCCCCCCAGCACCCCTCAGTTTGTTTTGTGAGATTAAGAGTCACTTATGGCTTGTCTCCCTCCCGATCCCATCTTGTTTCTTTTCTTCTTTTCCTGCCCCCCTAGTCTCCCATGTTGCATCTCCACTTCCTCATATCAGGGAGATCATATGATAGTTGTCTTTCTCCGATTGACTTATTTCACTAAGCATGATACCCTCTAGTTCCATCCACGTCGTTGCAAATGGAAAGATTTCATTTCCTTTTATGGCTGCATAGTATTCCACTGTGTATATATACCACATCTTCTTTATCCATTCATCTGTTGATGGACATCTAGGTTCTTTCCATAGTTTGGCTATTGTAGACATTGCTGCTGTAAACATTCGGGTGCATGTGCCCCTTCGGATCACTACATTTGTATCTTTAGGGTAAATACCCAGTAGTGCAATTGCTGGGTCATGGGGTAGTTCTATTTTCAACTTTTTGAGGAACCTCCACTCTGTTTTCCAGAGCGGTTGCACCAGCTTGCATTCCCACCAACAGTGTAGGAGGGTTCCCCTTTCTCCACATCCTCGCCAGCATCGGTCATTTCCTGACTTGTTAATTTTAGCCATTCTGACTGGTGTGAGGTGATAACTCATTGTGGTTTTAATTTGTATTTCCCTGATGCCGAGTGATGTGGAGCACTTTTTCATGTGTCCGTTGGCCATCTGGGTGTCTTCTTTGTAGAAATGTATGTTCATGTCCTCTGCCCATTTCTTGATTGGGTTATTTGTTCTTTGGGTGTTGAGTTTGATAAGTTCTTTATAGATTTGGACACTAGCCCTTTATCTGATATGTCGTTTGCAAATATCTTCTCCCATTCTGTCAGTTGTCTTTTGGTTTTGTTAACTGTTTCCCTTGCTGTGCAAAAGCTTTTGATACTGATGAAAATCCCAATAGTTCATTTTTTCCCTTGCTTCCCTTGCCTTTGGCGATGTTCCTAGGAAGATGTTGGGGTGGCTGAGGTCGAAGAGGTTGCTGCCTGCGTTCTCCTCATGGATTTTGATGGATTCCTTTCTCACATTGAGGTCCTTCATCCATTTTGAATCTATTTTTGTGTGTGGTGTAAGGAAATGGTCCAATTTCATTTTCTGCAAGTGGCTCTCCAATTTTCCCAACACCATTTATTGAAGAGGCTGTCTTTTTTCCATTGGACATTCTTTCCTGCCCTATCAAAGATTAGTTGACCATAGAGTTGAGGATCTATTTCTGGGCTCTCTATTCTGTTCCATTGATCTATGTGTCTGTTTTTGTGCCAGTACCATACTGTTTTGATGATGACAGCTTTGTAATAGAGCTTGAAGTCTGGAATCGTGATGCCACCAACTTTGGCTTTCTTTTTCAATATTCCTTTGGCTATTCGAGGTCTTTTCAGGTTCCATATAAATTTTAGGATTATTTGTTCCATTTCTTTGAAAAAAATGTGTGGGATTTTGATAGGGATTGCGTTAAATGTGTAGATTGCTTTAGGTAGCATAGACATTTTCACAATATTTGTTATTCTAATCCAGGAGCATGGAACATTTTTCCATTTCTTTGTGTCTTCCTCAATTTCTTTCATGAGTACTTTATAGTTTTCTGAGTATAGATTTTTAGCCCCTTTGGTTAGGTTTATTCCTAGGTATCTTATAAATTTGGGCGCAACTGTAAATGGGATGGACTCCTTAATTTCTCTTTCTTATGTCTTTTTGTTGGTGTAGAGAAATGCAACTGATTTCTGTGCATTGATTTTATATCCTGACACTTTACTAAATTCCTGTACAAGTTCTAGCAGTTTTGGAGTGCAGTCTTTTGGGTTTTCCACATATAGTATCATATCATCTGCAAAGAGTGATAGTTTGACTTCTTTTTTGCCCATTTGGATGCCTTTAAGTTCTTTTTGTTTTCTGATTGCTGAGGCTAGGACTTCTAGTACTATGTTGAATAGCAGTGGTGATAATGGACATCCCTGCCGTGTTCCTGAACGTAGCGGAAAAGGTTTCAGATTTTCTCCATTGAGAATGATATTTATGGTGGGTTTTTCATAGATGGCTTTGATAATATTGAGGTATGTGCCCTCTATACCTACACTTTGAAGAGTTTTGATCAGGAGGGGATGCTGTAATTTGTCAAACGCTTTTTCAGCACCTATTGAGAGTATCATGTGGTTCTTGTTCTTTCTTTTATTAATGTGTTGTATCACATTAATTGATTTGTGGATTTGAACCACCTTGCAGCCCTGGAATAAATCCCACTTGGTCGTGGTGAATAATCCTTTTAATGGACTGTTGAATCCTATTGGCTAGTATTTTGGTGAGAATTTCGCATCTATGTTCATCAAGGATATTGGTCTGTAATTCTCTTTTTTGATGGGATCCTTGTCTGGTTTGGGGATCAAGGTGATGCTGGCCTCATAAAATGAGTTTGAAAATTTTCCTTCTATTTCTACTTTTTGGAACAGTTTCAGGAGAATAGGAATTAATTCTTCTTTAAATGTTTGGTAGAATTCCCCTGGGAAGCCGTCTGGCCCTGAGCTTTTGTTTGTCTGGAGATTTTTGATTACTGCTACAATCTCCTTACTGGTAATGGGTCTGCTCAGGTTTTCTATTACTTCCTGGTTCAGTTGTGGTAGTTTATATGTCTATAGGAATGCATCCATTTCTTCCAGATTGTCAAATTTGTTGAAATTCTTCTTTAATTTCCTGGTTGACCCATTCATTCTTTAGAAGGATGCTGTTTAGTCTCCATGTATTTGGGTTCTTTCCAAATTTCCTCTTGTGATTGAGTTCTAGCTTCAGAGCACTGTGGTCTGAAAATAGGCAGGGATTGATCCCAATCTTTTGATACTGGTTGAGACCTGATTTTTGACCCAGGATGTAATATATTCTGGAGAAAGTTTCATGTACACTAAAGAAGAATGTGTATTCTGTTGCTTTGGGATGAAATGTTCTGAATATATCTGTGATGTCCATCTGGTCCAGTGTGTCATTTAAGGCCTTTATTTCCTTGTTGATCTTTTGCTTGGATGATCTGTCCATTTCAGTAAGGGGAGTGTTAAAGTCCCCTACTATTATTGTATTATTTTTGATGTGTTTCTTTGATTTTGTTATTAATTGGTTTATATAGTTGGCTGCTCCCACGTTAGGGGCATAGATATTTAAAATTCTTAGATCTTCTTGTTGGACAGACCCTTTGGGTATGATATCGTGTCCTTATGCATCTCTTATTATAGTCCTTGGCTTAAAATCTAATTGATCTGATATAAGAATTCCCACCCCAGCTTTCTTCTGATGTCCATTAGCATGGTAAATTGTTTTCCACCCCCTCACTTTAAATTTGGAGGTGTCTTTGGGTCTAAAATGAGTTTCTTGTTGGCAACACATTGATGGGTTTTGTTTTTTTATCCATTATGATACCCTGTGTCTTTTGATTGGGGCATTTAGCCCATTAACATTCAGGGTAACTATTGAGAGATAAGAATTTAGTGCCATTGTATTGCCTGTAAGGTGACTGTTACTCTATATTGTCTCTGTTCCTTTCTGATCTAGTATTTTTAGGCTCTCTTTTTGCTTAGAGGACCCCTTTCAATATTTCCTCTAGAGCTGGTTTGGTGTTTGTAAATTTTTTCAGTTTTTGTTTGTCCTGGAAGTTTTTTATCTCTCCTTCTATTTTCAATGATAGCCTAGCTGGATATAGTATTCTTGGCTGCATGTTTTTCTCGTTCAGTGCTCTGAATATATCATGCCAGTTCTTTCTGGCCTGCCAGGTCTCTGTGGATAAGTCTGCTGCCAGTCTAATATTTTTACCATTGTATGTTACAGACTTCATTTCCCAGGCTCCTTTCAGGATTTTCTCTTTGTCGCTAAGACTTGTAAATTTTACTATTAGGTGACGG
>PISX010017451.1:15101-43449 GCA_004024625.1 Mellivora capensis
TTCTTCTTCTTCTGGAATCCCAATTATTCTAATGTTGTTTCGTCTTATGGTGTCACTTATCTCTCGAATTCTCCCCTCGTGGTCCAGTAGCTGTTTGTCCCTCTTTTGCTCAGCTTTTTTATTCTCTGTCATTTGGTCTTCTATATCACTAATTCTTTCTTCTGCCTCATTTATCCTAGCAGTAAGAGCCTCCATTTTTTATTGCACATCATTAATAGCTTTTTTTATTCCAACTTGGTTAAATTTTAGTTCTTTTATTTCTCCAGAAAGGCCTTTTATATCTCCAGAGAGGGTTTCTCTACTATCTTCCATGGCTTTTTCGAGCCCAGCCAGAACCTTGAGAATCGTCATTCTGAACTCTAGATCTGACATATTACCAATGTCTCTGTTGATTAGGTCCCTAGCCTTCGGTACTGCCTCTTATTCTTTTTTTTTGTGGTGAGTTTTTCCACTTTGTCATTTTTTCCAGATAAGAGTATATGAAGGAGGAAATAAAATACTAAAAGGGTGGCAAAGACCCCAGGAAAATGCCCTTTAACCAAATCAGAAGAGACCCCAAATCGTGGGTGCGAGAAAGGGGATAAAGAGAAGTTCAGGAAAAAAATTTTTAAAAAAAAGAAAACAAATAAAGAAAAAATATAAAAAAGAAATATATATATATATATATATACATATATATATATATATATTTATTAGACTGGTGACTAGAACAGGGTCACCCACTTAATTGTGAGGTATTTGGTCTCTTAGAAGAAAGTACCTCCCAAAATTTTAAAGAATGAAAAAACATATATAAGGGTAAACACAGTGAAGGGATGGAATATGCCTATAAAGATGAAAAACAATTTTTTTTTAATATCTAAAAAAAGGAGTTAAGTTGGTTGGGAGAATAAAGAAAAAGAAAGTGGAGAGAACTTGCTCAGGCTGGAGACTAGAACAAGCCCAGAGCTAGATTTAGGGTATATTTTGATCCACTAGAGGAAGTTGTATCCCAAATTTTTTAGAAGAAAAAACCCTTATGTGAATACAGAAAATAAAGTTAAATACTATGAAGGATAAAATATGACTATAATAATGAAGGTTCAAAAAGATTATCTTTTTTTGGAAAGGTATTGTTAAGATAAACTAGTTAAAAAAAGTTAAAAAAAGAAAATGGTGAAAGTTAAAAAAATTTAGCAGAAAAAGAGAAAAAGAAAAAAAATAACATTAAAGAAAAAATTAAATTGACTGCAAGACTAAAGAATCATGTGGAGAAAGCCCTGAATTCCGCATTTTGCTTTCTCCTCCTCTGGAGTTCCATTGCTCTCCTTGTTAAGTGAACTTGGTCTTGGCTGGACTTCTTGTTGATCTTCTGTGGGAGGGGCCTGTTGTAGTGTTTCTCAAGTGTCTTTGCCCAAGGCAGAGCTGCACCTCCCTTATCAGGGGCCAGGCTAAGTAATCTGCTCAGTTTCGCTTTCGGGAGCTTTTGTTCCCTGAACCCTTTCCATAGAGTTCCGGAGGATGGGAATGAAAATGGTGACCTCCCAATCTCTGGCCCAGAGGAGCTGAGAGTTTGGGGCCCCACTCAGAGAAAAGCCGCAATCACTCCCATCTCCCTCACCTCCAGCCGCGCTCTGAGTTCACTCAGCCTATTACCGGTTCAAGGTAACCATGAGCTAAGAGCTCACTCCTCGGCTCTGTCTCTGTTGCCGGCATCCCCACTCTGATCCCTGCTAGCTCTACAACACTCAGACACCCCCGATCCTTCTGTGGCCCTGCGGGACCTGGGGCCACGCTGACCCCACATGGGCTTCACCCTAGTTTAGCCTCTGGATTGATGTCCCTCAGTGGAGCAGACTTTTAAAAGTCCCAATTTAGTGCTCCTTTGCTCCGCCGCTTGCCGGGAGCCGGCCCCTCCCATCGCTTTTGATTCACTTCTCCGCCAGTCCTATCTTTCAGAAAGTGGTCGATTTTCTGTTTCTAGAATTTCTGTTCTTCCTCTCTTTGATCTCCTGTTGGATTTGTAGGTGTTCGCAATGGTTTGATAAGCTATCTAGCTGATCTCTTGCTACCTGATGTAGTCTCAGCCTGCTACTTCTCCACCATCTTGACTCTTCCTCTCTAGATAACAAATACTTTTGCAAGTCAAGTGGTTTGCAACTATTTGCCTTCAAGAATATTTAAGGGAGGCTTAATCAAGTTGCGAGCTAATAGATCATTCATTTAAAAAGAATTTTTGATTACCCTAAATTGGTTGTAAAGAAATACACCAATCTTTAAACAGAATAATATATAAATATCCTCAGTGTATATGTGCATGTGTTTACATTATAAATTGAATTAATGATAAAAATTTTTATTTAATAATAATTTATCAAATTTTTATATATTTATGCTGCTTTGATCAATCATTTAATAATGATTATGATAAAATGTTTAATATGTAGTCTAATGATTAAAAATAAAACATTAAAAAATTAAAATCTGTATAGATGTATATGCATACAGTATAAATGTACACTAGTACAAAATATAAAGACTATTATACACATATATGAATTAAATTATAATTTGTATGTGTACAGACTTCAATATACATATAAAAATATATGTAGTAATTATGCTTAAATTTTTTAATTGATTATCCTATTTTTTTGTAACCATTATGGGATAATGAGTAGCACATTTAATCATAACAATACTACAATAAAGAAATTTTTGGAGGGAAAGAAATAAAAACAGAATTTCTAAGCAAAAAATGAGTAAGGTAAAATTTCTGTGCATTCAAAAATGTATTTGGGGTACCTGGGTGGCTCAGTGGGTTAAGCCTCTGCCTTTGGCAAAGGTCATGATCTCAGGATCCTGGGATCGAGCCCCGCATCGTGCTCTCTGCTCAGCAGGGAGCCTGCTTCCCCCTCTCTCTGCCTGCCTCTCTGCCTACTTGTGATCTTTCTCTCTGTCAAATAAATAAATAAAAATCTTTAAAAAAAAAAAAAAAGAAAAAAGTGTATTTGTTTATGTATTTTTAAGTGAATGAAGATAGATCATCAAATCACCATATTTATATTCCATTGATACATTTAAAGAATGTTGGTTTTATTTTAAATGCTAATATTCACTAACACTGTAAATTCCATTCCTTAAAACTAATTTAATGCATAATTACAACTTTTAGATCTCACTATTAAAATATATAGGAGCATACAAACTTCAAAATTCTGTTACAGGATAAACAAAGACAAACCCTGAAGTCCATTGCTGTTGTGTGTACCCACCAATATTTATAACAGAGAGGACAACCTAATGGTTATCTAGAGATCATGTTTCATTCTAAACAAATATTTTTGACAACATATAAGTCTCAATCATTATAGTAGGCCTTAACAATGCAACAAAGGTAAAGCTTCTTTCTCCAAAGAACTTGAATTCAGGCAGGGAAATATAAGTAAAATAGAAAAATTTAACAGCAAGGCTAAGTGCTACAAGAGGGGCATGTGTTGTTTTTTTTTTTTTTTTCTTAGATGTTGATCATTTCTTTTAATTAATATATGATGTATTATTTGTTTCAGGGGTACAGGTCTGTGATTCATCAATCTTACACAATTCACCTCACCCTAGCATACACCCTCATATTTAGGATCCTATAGAAATATTTCTTGGAAAAGAGGGGAGGTTTCTTAAAGCTTTACCTCTAACTTGATTCCTGAAGATCCAAGTAAGGTTTATCCAGGTAAAAGATAGAGAAAGGAGAAAGCAAAATTCCAAAAAGAAGATACTGCATGTGCAAAAAATGAACACCAAAAGAAAGAAGTAAATAAATGAAGTATGAAAAGAAGGAAGGAGAGGACAGGAGAGCACAAGAGAGGAGAGGAGAGGGGAGGGAATGGAGGCGAAGGGAGGGGAAAGGAGGCAATAGGTGGAAAGAAGTAAATAGAGGAAGTGGGAGAGGGGAGGGAAAAGGAGGGCATGGGAAAAGAGAAGGTAGTTATTGAGGGAGAAAAAAAGAGGGAGAAATAGCATTTATATTAAAAAAATCTTCACAAAGAATATTAAAAATTATTATCATTTTAGACATGAAAGTGTAAATGGATAAGTCCACCACAGAATGCGAATACACAATTTGGACAACCTATTTCTATATTTCAGAGGGAGGACCTAGGTTGATGAGGCAGAACATGAAGAGGAGCTGGTCAAAAAGACAATTTTGTACCTATATTCCCAAATCACTTCAAAAGTATAAAAGGATTGAAGTTACAGTGGTTCACTGTCTTAGCCTTGCTGCAATAAGGGACGAACCCAAAATTTTAGTGACTTACAAAATAGGCAGTGTGTATTGGTGGGAGTCCTCTTCCATCCAAAGACTCTATAAGACTCGGGTTTCATGCATCTTGAGCAATCACCACCTCAGCAGAAGTCCTTCATGTCACCACCATAAGGGAAGTGAGATAGAAAAGTAAGCTGAAACTTTTAGGGAACAGAATGGAAGGTCTAAAAGTATTTCAATCAACATTCCAAAGCTGGAACCCAGACACATAACTTCAATCCAGCTTCAAAGAAGACTAGGAAATGTATTCTCCTTATGTCCTCAGAAACAGGAAAATAAAATTAGATTTGCCAATGAATGGGGCTTTAGAGAGGCCCATCAGAGAGCCAAGTATGTGTCCCCTAGAATTGAGGCAATGAAGGAAGCTGGAGTTTCCTTGGGTCAAAAGAATATGAAGACAGATACAGCTAAAGACCAATCTCCCCAAGGTGGTAATACAAAAAGAGAAGTCAGCTGTAAGGTAACTATTTCTCCCCAATATGGAAAAAAATGCATGAGCTTCCTATGAGCAAACAGACTACATGGAAGATGGGCAAGTTAGAGAAATTTTGAAGAGAATCTTGATAGTGATACTTGCCAGTAAGGGTTTATTCAGTGTCCCAAGTTGGCAGCCAGAGAAATGTCATAAGGTTTGGGCTTGAAAAGCCATGGGTAACCTTAAACACAATTTAGGGAAGAGAAAAAAGATTGCTCCGTAATGTAGGTTTGCAAAAACTATAAAGGAACAGAAACTACACACACAAATAATTGTATTCTGTTGATTTTTGCTCTTGAACATAACAATCCCATGGAGATCACCTATTGTTTTCTTCTCCATATTTTAGAACTTTAAACAAATATGAGATGAAAAGATTGATTCAGTATAATATTTTATGTTATCAACCACCTGCAGGAGATGCCCAGCATGTTATAAATCCTGTCCTTAAAAACAGATATTGCTTTTTTACACATCTTAAAATTCCTGTTAAAAGGACAGGTTTTTTAAATACAGATATTCATAACTTCCTCACAGCATGACTATCCTAAATTTTATATGGTGTAATTTAATATTTCCTTTCAATATTGAAGTAAACTTGTTCTATGCAGAAACAGTGCTTCAAACAAGGGAAGAAAATACCACAGGACAACCAAAGAGTTAGGGGCCCAGTTTCTTTCTCTGCTTCTGTTTTTGTGGAGTTTTCTTGTTTGTGTTTTTTCTTGTTAATGAAGTGACTAGAGAGGTTGGGCTGGTCTTTCCTTCTTATGGTCCCAAGATTTCTGTAATACCAGCAGCAAGACCAGGGCTGCCAGCCAACCAAGAAAGAAGAAAAGAAAACTGATAAGTACTGAGACTGTATTTTCAGGATCACAGCCAGAAAGTTAAGGAGAGAGACAAACAGACAAGATCATAGCTACTTTAAGCCCAATGAGGAAAGAATTCTGTCAGGAACAAAAACTTCATAAGGGTACACATAGGCAAAGCAAAGAAATAGGACAAGTAACAGATATTAGGAAAAAGGAAACAGGTAAGAGTTTGGGATTTTCTGCTTCTTTATTGACACATAAACTAGGTTGGGATTCTGGCTAGGAGACTAGCAAGCTAAGACAGGAACACAAGCAGATACCAGGAAACAATGAAAACTGAGAATCTGAAATTCAGTGTCAGAGGAACTGAAACCTAAAGCCAAAGAGTTAGGTGAAAGATGAATAATTGAAATTATACCTGGAATTATTAGAATTATATTCAGAAGATGAGTGTTAATAATTATTTGTATCCCATTTCTCCCTCCCCCCCCCCCCCCCCCCCAGGAAAGGTTGGTTTAAAGGAAACTCAAGCTCCCTCTGAGACAGAGGCTCCGGGCTGGGTAGTCTTAAGAGCAGTCTCAGCTAAATGATGGAGAAATTCAAATAACAGTGAAGTTCCACATAACCAAAGTTTCAGAAAAGAATAAATTCCAATTTTTCATTAATTAGTCGAAGCAGCACACTAAACTTTTTATATTTTCTCCCTCTAGAGGAAGTAATTTTACTCTCTCATCCCAAATCAAAATATCTCTACGGACTTATTATATAATAAAAGATTGGCGATAAGCTCACCAACATTAAATTCTATAACAATATCCAGAATCCTATAGCATTGGTTTCAGACACCTGCATCCCTGATCAGCAGTATACTTAAGAATTTGGGCCCAGTGTGAGAGAATGTGTCCTTGATTATATGAATCAGCTATCTGAAAGTTAACTCTCTACTTGAGATGACTCCAGAGTTGCAGCTCCCTCTTGCTGCTAAAGATAACATTTTGGGAGATAAGACGGCAGCAACCTTAGATATGGCAAAATTCATTTTCTAAAAGCCACATCACATCTCTCCCATGGGTGAAGCAAAAGCCAGACAGGAAGGTTAGAAGGTGAGGATCTTTACACTTGCTTCTCTATCCCACCACATTTCTGAAGTTGGTATTTGGTCACTGTGCAGTGTGATCAAAGATACACTCAGACCCAGAAAATATGTATTCACTTTCCCTTTGGAACATGGGATTCTGTGTGTCTCTCATCACCGTGTCACTAACACTACTGGCAGAATAAAGGGTCAGCTCTTCTTGGCTAAGCCAGCTACATAATGACTCAGTGCATTGTAGCTGGGGTAAGGCGGGGGTGGTGAATTGGCTTTGTATTCCATTCCCCCCAAGAAAAGAGGGTTTTCAAAAGGAGGCCATTTAAGACAAGTATCAATTATAGTGTAAGGCTGGGTTTAGAGGAGAGTCAGACTGGAGAAGGGACTCACTGGTGGCAAGAAATATGAGGGGGAGCTATCCCAGAGAGGAGGATAATTAGTGTTAATGGGTGACAAGGGGACCGACAGGCAGACTCCACAGAGGAAATAAGAGTCTCAGTTGCAAAAGTGCTCAGAGAATTGAACACAGAAGCAGATGCACTGAGAGAGCTGAATGACAGGAAAATCACCCAAGAAGGGTCTGTGTGAGGAGAATCTGAGTTAAGTTTTATTTGTATACTCAAAAATAACTCCTCAAAGTGTTGCCTCTGAACAAGGCTGAGAGGGGCCTCAGACTAATGATGGTGATCAAAAGAAATGTTAACATCATCTTGAAAGAATATGTCTGCTTATAATTGGTAAGATAAAATAAGAAGTATGTCTACAGAACTAGTTAATGATGTTGCCAAACTGTGTTGAAGAGCTTAAGACAGCACAAAATTGCCTGTTTGTTCTTAGTAGTTTGGAAAAAAAAAGAATGTATTAATATCTTTTCAGAAAAGATCTGATTTTTTTTATGAGTCCCGCAGCTTTCCCTAAGGGCCTTTGAGCTTTCAATCCTGACTTGGTTTTCACCATGGAGGCAGAAGCAGAGGTGCTTAAGGAGATCTCTGGAAATGATCCTGACAGCAGACAGCTTCGCCTTTGCTTTCATACTAAAAACTGCATTGAGAAGCATCCAAGAAAAAAATGGGGCTTTATGGAACCCTACCACAAGGGGAACTGGATCAATTCAGTTTCCATCTATTTAAGAGGCAGGACATGGTATAAAAATCTCATTGTTTAGCCAAATGACAGGTTTCCTGGCAGCCAAGGTAGACCAAAAAATAATAACTCTAAGACTATTTTCTCTCTGAAAGTGTCAAGGTATTTCTGCGTGTGAGTCCATCTAGGGACACAGTTCCCAATCAGGATGAGAGGCTCAGGTGATGTTAAAACAGTATATGATTTCAGATACCTGGATATTGGGTGGCTGTATACACAGATCTCTGAGACAGAAATATATACTTCTTGACTCCCAAGGCCCAAACACCCTCCCCCTCCCCTAGTATATTAGTTAGAAGAGGCTAAAGTATGTGGAAATAACAATTTCAAACTATTAAGAGTAGGTGCTTTTGTCTGGAAAGTATAAATACCACCCCAGATAGTTTATTGGCCCAAACTAGTTGGGCCACAGAAGGCAGGAAGTTCAGTCTTTCCAGCATCTAGGAGATAGGAGTCAGTGAGCAAAACTATTAACTACCACATCCAATGAGTATTCTCTGCCAACTCCAAAGAACTTACCTGGTATCAGAGAAATGCCCTTTAAGGATACTGACAAGCCTCTGAAGGGGAATACAGGGCCACTTAGTTCTTCCACTACATGGTCCCCAGTTTGTTATTGCTTAAAAACAAAACATACAGTACCGTGAGACATTTTGTGCCAAAACAAAAGTATTTAAAGTAGTATAAAGTTCTTTGATTGCCACAATGAAAAACTATAGGTTTTAATAAGAATTTCTACACCCAAGGGTAATTTGACTTAGGAATTCTTAGGAGGAAGTATTCTTAATTTAGGAATAAAAATTTCATTATAGCATTTTAGGCAAAGAGGTGTTGGTCCTAGTCCTTCAGTTAACAAATCAGAATCAAGGGTGCCTGGGTGGCTCAGTTGGTTGGGTGACTGCCTTCACCTCAGGTCATGATCCTGGAGTCCCTGAATTGAGTCCAGCATCGGGCTCCCTGCTCAGTGGAGAGTCTGCTTTTCCCTCTGACCTTCTCCCCTCTCATGCTCTCTCTCTCTCTCTCATTCTCTCTCTCTCACATAAATAAATAAAATCTTAAAAAAAAATCAGAATCAAGAATATGCTATTTATTTACCTTTAGAGTGTTGCCATGATTAGATCAGAAGCTCATAAATTGTCACTTGTCATACAAGTTGTACACTTGCACTTTCACTCCCAAGTTTTCCCCTGTAACCAGTTTATTGAAGAGTCTTAACTCAGTGAATTACAAATGTATAATGATTTTGCTTCTTTACAGTCATTAACCATGCTCTGCTGAACCACCATTTTTTCATCCCCCTTAATGGCATCCTAAATAAGTCCTAAAGCTTTACATTCACTTTTAGTTAGTAAAAGCTCCAACACAATTAATTAAAGTTTAACACTTCAATATTACATCAACATTATATTTGATTTAATTTTCATCTTCCCTCCCTCTTCAGCATTATCCTGGGTTAAGACCAAAGGATTTGGAGGGGGTCCCAAGGGCTGGATCACCTTTTTCATTATTCTTCCACCAGCAAAGTAGCTAAGATCCCAGTTAGGGAATGAGATCCCAAGGTCCCTTCCTTCTAGATCCTTCCAATCTTCATGAATGATTCTCCTGGAGTTCCCCTTATTTTGATGTGCAAGATAATATGTTTGTCCCTCCAGATCCACTGCCAGCTTCTCTGCTCTGGGACTTCAGAAGGCTGATTTTTATATAATGCTTGAGTGGAGCTCTTTTGTTCGCTAGCTTCTGGTTGGATTAAGCCAAGGGTGACACTGGTAGGAGATCAAAGGTTGGAGAAAGATACTAAGGTATTTGTTTCCTTGACACCCCTCCTTGCTGGGCTCCAAATTACCAGTGACTGTGTCCTTCTTCAGAAGACCACAGGTCCTGGAAGGTTGCCCTCCTCTTCAGCTATACTCTGGGTTCTACTAACCATTTGTTCTCCTTGCCCCTGGGGGTAATGTTAATTAAAGTTTCCCACTATGGTCATGGCTAGGATGCTTCACTATGCCCTACTGGCTCCCCTTGACTCTGTTCACATCTTTGTAAATGGTACCTTCATTAATCTCTCTTCGATTGCCTTATTTGAGTGCACCATCTGCTTACTGCTGTGATGTTGAATGGGAAAGGGACCAGCCAAAAGGAAGGGAGAAGAAAATCCCAGCATTCCCCCTATGCTAAAAACTCATAATCTGAACAGTGTCCTTCTTTGACCCTCTGCCTCTCCCTTAATTTTGTGCTTATTAAGAAAATCAGGAGACTTGTGATAAAGAAAGAGACCCATTTTAAAACCCCATTAGAAGATTAGAGGGAGTTTCACATTTTAAATACAAGAAGCTTTCTTTAGAAAGTATATCACTTTGTGCTTCTTTGTCCTTAATTCAGCAATTTTCAATTCTGGGGCAAAGAAAGAAGTCCAATTCAACATGTTGAAAGACCCACATTTATCAGTTTACAGTAAAAAACCCAAGATAAAAGCAAATTGTTATAAATTGAACTAATCTGCCAGGACTGCATAGATCTGTAAGTTTGGGTCCTCACTATCTTGAATAATCAACAGTTAATGGATACTTGAAGATTTACCTTTATCTGTCTCATTACCTTCCCAAGAAAATAGCAAGTTATTCATACAGAATTCTAGCATTTGTTCTTTGAAGCCTTTTTTTGTGTTTTAACACACATCCAATGTCAAAACAGTACTCCCAGGACACTAATACAGAGATTCATCTAATGGCATATTTAACAAAATAGCTGCTTTGAGAAAGAACAAGAGCATGATCCTTTAGAGGCATTGTGCTGTGTATTTCATTTAGTTGTAATAAAACACTACCTGAGAGTCATCTCCAGCTAACCTTATGCTTTATTTGCATTTTTTTTACCTTATTAAATGTGAAGGCATTCAGAGGTTGAGTGAAATTGCCAGCAAACTGTATTTCATGTTGAAGATCAGCAGGGGCCTTTTGGAGGGCTTCAATTTTTCTCTGAGTGTCAGGAAATCAAATTATTGCATCCAGCTGCAAGCTGTTTTGATTGAACTGAAAGTCTGATTTAATTTGGTACAAATGGCAAATTACTCCTCTATTTATCCTTGAACTACATGTACCCACAAAGTACTATATTTCAGGATGTTCTTAAAAGTTTATAGTGGAAATGTGATTTTGAAAGATTCCTTTTGCATGCCTGGACCACTCACAGAATTCCAGTATATGGTGAAAGTCCCAGCAAAGACAATATACACACATTTCTGCACTCCCTGTCCTCAAGCTGTTTACAAAATATGTGTATTGATTGGGTAGATATAGGCATGTTGTGAAAGACACATGAAGATTCTTTACAAAAGGGAAAAAGGCCTGGAGTTTATTTATTGATACCACTTAAAGGGATTTTAAGATTATGGTATAATCTAAGCAATTCTACTATTGAAAATGCTAAGCAATGCTAAGAAAGAAATTCTCAGAGTATGCCCTTTAAAGAACAGTATTTTAAAAAGGAGACACAACAAGGGTTCAGTTTTGTTAAATCTTCTTGTACAGCACAAATTTCAAGAACCATTCCATAAAGGAACATATTTAGAAGAAACAAAAGAACCTAAAAATTAGAGTATTATTTCAAGACCACACTTCAGAAGCTATTCACAATTTCTAAGATTTCCAACTCAGAAAAAATACAACTTCAAAACACACAGGGTAAGGTATTTCGAGGTGGAACGAAGCAAATGTTCATGTGAAAACAATAATATTCATTATGAAGTATCAATGCTAAAAAATGAACTGCTAGATGGGTCTTAAGATTTAAATAAGAAAAGTGAGTAGGTTACATTTAGTAACATCAAAGGGCAGCAATGATAATGAATTTTTCCAATGGTTCTTGAAATGTTCTCCATTTAACGCAGTCACAAACATTGGATATATAAAACCATAAAGTCTGGTTGGCAACAAGTCCCAAAACAATCTTTAAAGAATGGGACTTCCTAAATCTCTTTCCTTTCTGATACCAAATATGCTTACATGGTTCTTCCACCCTGCAATTTCCTTATCTTCTCCTCTCTCTTTTCAAATCATGTACGTCTTCAACCCAACTACCATGTCTATTCAGGTGCCATCACCATACATAATGCTTACTTGATCTAAACAAATGTAGAATTTTAAATCACATTCCTTATTTTAATCAAGAGTCACACAGTACCATACACTTTTTACCATACCTATACCTTACCATCTGATTACATTAGGTAAATAGCCAAACATTCTTTGCTTTTCCCTCCCTCCTAAGATCGATGATGCCATACTTCATGGATAATCACTGCATGAGAGTGGGTTTGAGCTCTGTGATGTCTTCACAACCTTTTTTTTTTTTTTGTAATACCTAATTCAACAAATAGAACTTTTTAAAAGATGATAATTACTTTATGTTCCAGAATCACAAGTATTTGTGTCCATTTTTTAGAAGCTATGCCATGTTTCTTCTTATACTGTTTTTTAAAACATAAAATGGAAAAAGTGGTTTAAAATAAGGTTATTGCTTAGAAAATGCAGTTATCTTACTTACATAATACAGAACATATTACATAATACAGAAATAAGATGTCCAAAGGTTTATATTCTCTTGAGCCACACTATATTCTTTTCCTTTTTATTTATTTTTAAACCTTATAATTTTTAAAGTACTCCTGAGAAAATAATGGGCATTATTGAGGCCAGAAATTCCTACTGAGTATAGTATTCAACAATAATATGGTTACTGCTCTGATATCTAAGAAAAGAATTAGACACAATTTTCTATTAAGGGAATTTCAGGCTAATACATGCTAATAAATGCTGAACTGAACTTATTAAGATAAAATGTTCTTGTAAATCAAATGATAGTCATTTTCTTAAAAAATGATGATAGCAGGTGTTGCAATCTGAACCATTCATTTGCAGCATGATTTAAAATTAGCAAATGTCAACATGATGGAGGGTTAGTTTCTGAAAATACAGATTACACAGACCATGTTCAATGCATGCACTGAAGCACAAATAATAATCTTTCATGGTGCTTTTCAGTTTGCCATATGCTTTCACATATATTAAGTTATTTGTTGCTTATTACAATTTTGTAACATAGGAAATAAGAATATTTTTATTGTTCTCATTTTTCAAATGAGGAAATCAGGGCTCAGAAAGATTTAATGACTTATCCAAGGTCACATAATTTATATGTTGTACACTATAGGACAAGAATTAAAAAAAGCAAGTCATCTGTCAATGAGTTCTATACTTATTTCAACATATCATGAAAAATCTCCAGCATTTTGAATGTCTACAGAGAATAATGGATCTTAAATACAGATAATAGGACAGACTTCATGTCTGCTGCAGAAGCAACCCAGCATATGAAATAGAAGCACAGTAGAGAATAAGATAATCCACACTATTTCCCATTCCCTTCTCCTTCATTGTTTTCTCAATGATTGATATTTTTTAATTAAAAAAAATACATTTAGCCTGACTATGCATTCTAATTTTATTCTTTTAATTGTATTATTTTGATTAATATTTTCATATACCTAGTTTTGTCAAAAGTGGATTAAAATATAGGAGAATTTGGATCAGTCTTATACCAGATACAAGAAAAAAAAAAAAACTTCCATTAAGGCATAAATGAAAACAATTGAAGGTGCATAGTGGCTTCTTACTGTGGTTCAATGTATAATGGCCCACTTTGACAGATAAATGGCCAATATTTCACAAAATTGTCTATTTTCTCAGTGAAGCAAGATATCTCTTCTTTGCACATGGCTCAGGAATTACAAATCTGTTCTGATTGCTGGTAATGTTATAGACTGGATGATTAAAAGAACATTTGAATGATAATGCTTTCCTTGTATGCAACCCAAAAAAGAAAGTAGGGGGAAAATACACCCATGACTCAAACCCTAAGTTTCTTTTCAGGAAAAAGAGGTAACATCATAACAACGATTTTGGTATGAATAGCAGGAGATAAAATGCAGGATTTAAAATGAATGATCCCCTATAACCAGAGTAAGAAGCCAATCTAAAGTAGTTGGGCCATGAGCCGTGAACAGACCAGTTCTCCAGTGTAGACAACCCAAAAGGCAGCAAAGATTGAAGCTCCAGCTAACCAGAAGGACCAACATCAACTGTTTATAACTATTTGAAATTTAGTACTTTAGAAATAACATTGAAACAGAAATCATGTGAAAAATCAAAACACTGCTAGAGGGGCACCTGGGTGGCTCAGTGGGTTAAAGCCTCAGCCTTCAGCTCAGGTCCTGATCCCAGGGTCCTGGGATCGAGCCCCGCACTGGGCTCTCTGCTCTCTGCTCTCTCTCTGCCTGCCTCTCTCTGCCTACTTGTGGTTTTTCTCTCTCTCTGTCAAATAAATAAATAAAATCTTTAAAAAAAAAAAAAAAACACTGCTAGAATTTCTTATGAATTTTTCAGTTTAACTCTGATTTTGTTTTACATTACAAATTAGGGGTTTGGGGCAACAGTTTCAATGCATTATTGAGAACTCTATAGGTCTCATCCAGCTTCATGCTTTTACTGTTTGGCATTTTTTTGTCTTGAAGTGGAAATATTCTCTAATGAAAAAGACCATCCATAAATTAGGGTTAAAAATCTTAGCAAGTAAAAGAATGGGACTCACAAATAGAACTTCAGTTCCTGGGGCATCTGGGTGGCTCAGTGTGTTAAGCCTCTGCCTTCAGCTCAGGTCATGATCTCAGGGGCCTGGGATCAAGCCCCACATCAGGCTCTCTGCTCAGCAGGGAGCCTGCTTCCCCCTCTCTCTCTGCCTGCCTACTTGTGATCTCTCTCTGTCAAATAGATAAATAAAATCTTAAAACAAAAAAAAAAAGATGGCTGTTCCATTTCCCTTGGCTTGACTAACATTTAAACAGACTTTTCCCTGTCACTAGGCCCCTACCTCTCTTTTCTTACAGCATTTATTTTAGAAAATATGTCATTATAATTTCTTTCTCTAACCTCTTGAGATGTATACCTTTTTAAAAGCCTCCTGCCAGTTGTACAACCCAGGAATGTCTTTCTCAAGGACCCAGGGGCTATCCCTTTGAAATGTAATCATCAAGAAATTTAGCTTTTCTGTCTCCCAGATTCTACCTAACCTCCCTTGGTGCCAATTAGCAAACAAAGATAGCCTATTCACAGAGAAAAACACTTGCAAATTTGACAATAGCAATGTGTCCAACACATTCCCTCTGATGAACCTCTCTCCTAACATTCTCCATACTTCTCCACTAGCTCAACCCAGCTCTTAAAAACTCTCCCAACTTGTGTTTTAGCAGAGGTAGGTGAGTAAAAGGATTTGAAAAATATCAAAGAATATTGAATCTAAATAAATGGAACATAAAAGGGTTTTTTTGTTTGTGTTTTGGGGGTTTTGTTTGTTTTTGTTTTGTGTTTTTTGTGGGGTTTTTTGTTTTGTTCTGTTTTGTTTTGTTTTGCTTTATAGAGTAGTTCTAGGTTAACGGAAAAAAAAATGGTAGAAAGTACTCCCAAATACTCTCTCTACCAGTATCCCAGTTTCCTGATTACTAACCTCATACATTAGTGGACTACATTTGTTATAATTGATATGCCAATACTGATACATTATTACCAACTAAAGTCTTTGGTTTACATAAGGGTTTACTCTGTTTTGAGCCATTTTAACAAATGCGTAATGTCATGTATCCATTATATAGCATACAGAATTGTCTTGCTACCTTGAAGTCCCCTGTGATTCACTTATTCATCCCTCTTCCCATTATCTGACCCCTGACAACCACTGATTTTTTTTTAACTGTGTCTATAATTTTGCCTTCCCCAGAATGTCACTTAGTTGGAATCATATACTATGTAACCTTTTCAGACTAGTTGTCTTTCATTTGGCAATATGCATCTCGGTTTCTCCCATGTCTTTTTTGGCTCATATCTTTTTATTGCTGAATAATATTCCACTCTGGATATAACACAGTTTATCATGTCACCTATTAAAGGACAATAGGTGCCTCCAGTTTGGGGCAATTATAAATAAAGCTGTTATAAACATCTGCATGCAAGTTTTGTGTAACATGAGTTTTAAGTCAATTGGATAAATATCTAGAAGGGTAATTGCTAAATCATATGGTAAGAACATGAGCCTTTTAAGAGGCTGCCAAACTGTCTTCCAAACTGGCTGCTTCATTTTGTGTACCTACCACCACTGAGTGAGAGTCCTATTGCTCTGCATGCATCCTTGTATACTTTAGGCTAATAAAATAAAGAAAATATTCAACTTTCAAATGTTTGTGGGCCTTGCTCATGGGCTCTCAAGGACGCCATACTTGAACATATACCAGAGTCAGCAAACCCTCAAAGCCTGTGCCCAATTTCTGCCCTGAGCACACATTGTGCATCTGCTTCATTTACAAAAAAACCTAAAAGTCAGTATTCCAAACATAAAGATAAAATTGGGTGGGGAGAGGAACCTCCCTGGTTCCCATAAGATTAAGGTCATACAGCTCTGCATGTACTAAAAGCTTAAGATAAGCTCTGTAATTTTCTGAAATGTCCCTTGTCTAATAATTTATAACATTTTATGTCAAAAAAAAGTATATAACCCAGCACCAAATGTTCCTTCCCCAGAGCATTCTCTTCATTTAAAGATTGTGTATCCTAGGTATCTGTCCTAACTTGGGCTTGAATAAAACTCTTCCTTTTTCTTTAAAAAAGTTTTCTTAAAAAAGTTTTGTTCATGTGTGTCAATAAGGTATTTATTTTTTGGATCTTAGTCATTCTAATAGATGTGAAGTGGTATCTTTTGCTTTTTTTTTTAAGTTTGCAATTCCTTAATGACAAACGATTTTGAGAGTCTTTTCATAGGATCATTTGCCATCTGTATTCATATGTTGAGATTTCCAGATCTGTTGCCCATATTTTAATTGAGTTTTCTTATTGTTCAGTTTTAAGAGTTCTTTGAACATTTTGGATAAAAGTCCTTCATCAAACGTGTGTTTTGCAAATATTTTCTTGCAATCTATACCTTGTCTTTTCATTCTCTTAACAGTGTCTTTTCAGAACCAAAGTTTTTAATTTTAGTAAAGTCCAGCTTATCAGTTTTTTTTCTTTCCTGGATTATGCTTTTGCATCTAGAAACTATTCATCAAACCTGAAGTTATCTAGATTTTTCTCCTATGTGTTCTTCCAGAACTTCTATAATTTTGCATTTTACGCTTATGTGTACAATCCATTTTAACTTGATTTTGGTAAAATGTATAAGGTCTGTGGCTATATTTAATTTTTCTGTGCACAGGACTCCAATTGTTCATGAACTGTTTGTTGAAAAGACTAGCTCCTTACTCCTCTGTAAAACATTAGTTATATGTAGAGATCTGTTTCTGGGCTTTCCTTTTTCTCTTATTAATCTATGTCTGTTCTTTAAAAAAAACCATGTTGTCTTGAATGTTATAGCTTTATAAAAAGTCTTCAAGTCAAGTAGTAGCACTCAAACAACTTTATTCTTCTTCCCCAATATTTCGACTCTTTTGGGTTTTTTGTTCCCCGGTATAAACTTGACAGTATTAAGTCTTTCAATCCTTGAACACGGAACTATCCTTTCATTTATTTAGATCTTAATTTCTTTCATCATTTTTGTAATTTCCCACATGTAGATTTTGTACCTAGATTTATACGTATGTAGTTTGTTTGTGTATATGAGCGTATGTGTGTGTGTGTATGTGAGTGTATGTGTTTTAATAATGGTATGGTGTTTTCAGTTTCAAGTTCCATTTGTTCATTGCTGGTATGAAAGACATCTTACTGACTTTGTATATTAACATTGTATATCCTGTGACATTGTTATAATTGGTTATTAGTTCATGAATTTTTGTCCTTGATTCTTTCAGATTTTCTACTTAGACAATCATGTTGTCTGCAAACAAATACAATCTTATTTCTTCCTTAAAAATTTGTGTACCTTTCATTTCCTTTTCTTATGTTATTGCATTGCTAGGGCTTCTAGTAGAATGCTGAGTAGGAGTGGTAGGAGGGGAAATTTTTGCCTTGCTACTGATCTTAGTGGGATGGTGTTCAATTTGTCACCACTAACTATGATGTTAGCTGTAGGGTTTTTGTAGATGTACTCTATCTAGCTGAGGAAGTTCCCTAAACGTTAAAACTTTAAATATGCATCATTGTGAAAGTATATCATGAATATTGTCTTTTGGACTTTACATATATTTGATATATGGTATACATGGTAAAATGGTAATATAGAAAGCAAAGTAGTTTGAAAATGTATTTAAGTTGTTTCCCAGACAACTTCCTAGTAAGAAAAAAAAATTGTCATTATTTTGGTTCATTGTTAAAAAAAACTATTTTTACTTATTATTTACATTTTAAGTCAGGAACTTAAAAACTCAAACTAACAACCAAAGTAACCACTTAGTGCTTAAAAAGTAGCCACTGTTTCTTGATTTGGAGTATGAATTTATACCAGATTGAAAAGTGGTAAAATCTTGGAATATTACCTATTAAAAATGTAAGTAACAAATTTCTAGGTACAAATGAAACTTTAGAAACCACATATCTGTAGGTTATATAAGGCATGAAATTAGATTCTAGAAACAGTATGCATTTTCTCCTAAGATATCCCTTTTCTGAGGAATTAACACTCCTGATTCTCTATGTCACATATACTGAAGGTACACAAACAGCTTCCTGCTTGAAGAATACTGGCACTAAATTTGTACTAAACCAGACAGAACTTAATTTTTATCAGTAGGAAAATTCTTTATTTTCAAGTATTTAATGAAAATAAGCACATCTCTTAGCTAAAGAATAAGGAAAAAAATAAATAGATGGAAAGATAAAATAATCTGGGTTAAAGCAACTTCCAGAATGCAGAGATACCACAGTGCATTTTCAAAATCTCCATTCCTCTTTTTTTTTTCAAAATCTTTATTCTTTACAATTTTCAGATGAGTCAAGAAAATAATGAAAATGTCCTATCCTGACACACAAATATGATCAGTGTAAAACATCAAAAATTTGATCATAGAACTAAAATTAAGACCAGATTAAGTTTAATCTAGGCCAAAGTAGTCAATACCCTGAAGGATCAACAAATTCCAGGATATTTAAAAAACCCTAGATTAATTAAAAAAAAATCCCTGGATTAGATGGAATAATGATGCAGGTTTTATTAATCCATGCTTGAAAAACTTGAGATGCTACTTCTCAAAAACCCATAATGTATTCTTGTTTGTGGAGTTAAATAGGGGAAGATCAGAAAAGATGGAGACCTGAAAAGTGACCCAGGACAAGGTGAAGGTCAGTTAGAAAGAGCTATCCCTGACAGCTGACCAGTGAGACAGAGTTTTCCATGTGGGAACCAACTCATGACTTAAAAGCCCATATGAAGCTAGTCTTTCCTTTGTTCTTTTCTCAAAGAAAACTGTTGTAAAAACATTTCAAGAAAATAGCATTCACACTTTTGTTTTCTTTACGATCTCCAGGGTATGACTCCATATAGACTTTCTTAGTAGGTAGCAAGTAGTCTAAATCTTCACCTCTGCTACCTTGTGTGAGGCAGCTTATCAGTCATGAGGTCTTTAATTTTAAAAGTTTGCACATGACATTTTCAAAAGGCAAAAAGAAACAAAATGCAACTCACTAAAAAGAGAATTATATGTATCCTTCAAAGTGAACACGAGTATAAATTAGAATATTATGTCTTCTAGTACTTCATGACACTCAGAGCAAATACAACTTTAAAAAGAGTCACAAGTCTTTGTCTATTTCATTCATTTAATAAAGAACTAACAAATCATTCTGATGTTTAAATATCAGATACCTGAAGTGTTTTAATTGACTTTAATCAATTTCAAAATGGTACTTACACTATGAAGAAGAAAATGAGTCTCCTCTTGAAGCAAAATACAACAAACAGAAAAAAAGATTCTTTTATGCTCTTGTTTCATTGATGGCTTTTACACAGCCCACAAACTCTTTATAATGAACTATCAATAAAGTTAAGCTTCTAAATGTCCCCCAGCATGCAGGTGGATACTGACTTATAGGCCCTGAAAAAATTTTTTTATCAGATCTTGAGATTCAAGGCAGGCTGTGTGGTAACCCAACTCCTAGGTTGCTGGCCAGTCAGAAGTAGGATTTATAAGTAAGTGTCTGAATCTCTTCCTGGCAATAAGCAATGTCTGTGGGTCTAGGACTCTCCATGCCCCATAAGGGATATATCACAAAAATATACAACTATGGATTCTGCCTTACTAGTTCCCTGCAACAAGGGATCATACCTGCTTCTCTTGGCCATGAGCACATCCTTGGCTGAGTCTTTTTTGTTTCTAAACACCATGTCACCATCACCCTGCTTAACTATACTCCAGGTCTATTTTATTTGATTAGTAGTAATTTCGGAGTATGACTGGAATAAATTTCCAGAATTCAACAGGCAGAAAGGCTAAGGTAGCAAAAACTTCAGGGTGACCTCTTACCTTAGGAAAAGATTACTTTCCCTCTGCTATATTTTAACTATGACTTTATGCTTACTTTAGGGAGGAGATAATTTCTAATTTCCCTATGAATTGCAAGTGTCATAAATACTGGTTCACCATCAAGGTTTGGTAAACATACAGATCTCAGGTTTTACAGTTAAAGATCCAATTCATGGATCTGGAATGGAGTCCAGAAGCTGGAAGGTAACCAAACTCCTACAGGAGATTGGTAAACCATTTGGAGAAACATTGCACAGTCCCTTAGGACAGAAGCCTCACTTAGCAGATGCTTTGGAAATGCTTGCTGGTGAGTGAATATTAAAATGCCTACTGTAATCATATATCATTGCTCTTAGAAATTATTAAACTAGTAGGGAAGGCCAGTTTGCCACAAATATTTTTAAACAACTAGCTATTTAGTTAAACATTGACCTTTTTGCAATTCTGCTGTCGAAATATATTCTTTATTTAAAAAGGAAATATATTTAATATCCATGAGCCTAAACAATGCCTCAAAGATTTAATGTAGTCAGTTCAGTGTATGCAGAATAACGATCATTAACAACAGGTTAAAAGTAATGAGCATGGGAACCACAAAAGACCGCAAATAGTCAAAGCAATCGAGAAAGAAAAAAACCAGAGGTATCACAATTTCAGATTTTAAGTTATAATACAAAGTATAGTAGTAATCAAATAGTACAGTATTGGCACAAAAATAGACTTAGATCAGTTGAATGGAATCAAACACACAGAAATAAACCCATGTTTAAAAAACTAATTGATCTATGACAAAAGAGGCAAGAGGCAACCCACAGAATGGGAGAAGATATTTGCAAATGACAGAACAGACAAAGGGCTGATATCCAAGATCTATAAAGAACTTCTCAAACTCAACACTCAAAAAACAAAGTCAAGTCAAAAAATGGGCAGAAAACAGACACTTCACCAAAGAAGACATACAAAGGGCTAAGAGATACATGAAAAAATGTTCATCATCATAACCCATCAGGAAAATTCAAATCAAAACTACATTGAGATACCACCCTACACCAGTTTGAATGGCAAAATTGACAAGGCAAGAAACAACAAATGTTGCAGAGGATGTGGAGAGGGGGGAAACCTCTTACACTGTTGGTGGGAATGCAAGTTAGTGTATCCACTTTGGAAAACAGTGTGGAGGTTCCTCAAAAAATTAAAAATGGAGCTACCCTATGACCCAAAAATTGTACTACTGGGTATTTACCCCAGAGATATAGACATAGTGAAAAGAAGTGCAATATGCACCCCAGTGTTCATAGCAGCAGTGTTCACAATAGCCAAACTGGAAAGAGCCAAGATGCCCTTCAATAGACGAATGGATAAAGAACATGTCCATATATACAATGGAATATTACTTAGCCATTAGAAAGGAAGAGTCCCCAACTTTTGCATCAACATGATGTGACTGGAGGAGATTGTCAAGCAGAGAAAGTCAATTATCATATAGTTTGATTTATTTTTGGAACATAAGGAATAGCATGGAGGATATTAGAAGAAGGAAGGGAAAAATGAAGGGGAGGAAATTGGAGTGGGAGATGAACCATGAGAGACTATGAACTCTGGGAAACAAACTGAGGGTTTTAGAAGGGAGGGGCATGGGGGGATGGGTGAGCCTGGTGATAGGTATTAAGGAGGGCACATATGGCATGGAGCACTGCGCATTATATGCAAATAATGAATCATGGAACACTACATCAAAAACTAATGTTGTACTATGTGGTGACTAACATAACATAATAAAAAAATAATTTAAAAAATAAAATAAATAAATTTTAAAAATAAAAAAAACAAAAAAAAGAATATACAATGAGGAAAAGATAGTCTTTTCAATAAATGGAGCTAAGAAAACTGGACAGCTTAGTAGGGAGGGTATATGAAATAGAAAAAGGGGATTAAGAGGTGTAAACTTCCAGTTAAAAAAAGTCCTGAAGATGAAAAGTACAGCATAAGGAACATAGTCAATAAGATTGTAATAACATTGTTCTGTAATAGATGGTGACTACACTTCTCATCGTGAAAACTAATTAATATATAGAATTGTTGAATCATTATGCTGTATACCTGAAGCTAATATAATACTGTATGTTAATTATAGTTCAATAAAAACTAATATAAATAAGTAAACAAAATAATGAGCATGGAGGAAAGAAGTTCATAGAATATTTTCAGATTTCTGCAAACAACATGAACTGCTTTACAAGAACCAATAAAATCTGAATTCTAATCTGAATTTGAATAACTTTTTTTAAGATTTTACTTATTTATTTATTTGAGAGAGAGAGAGACAAAGAGAATGGGGGAGGGACAGGGGGAGGGAGAGAGAGAACCTCAAGTAGACTCCCTGCTAAGTGTGGAGCCCAAAACATGGCTCCCTCTCCTGACTGAGATCATGACCTGAGCCGAAACCAAGAGGCAGAGGCTTAACCAACTTTGTCACCCAGGTCCCCATGAACAACCTTTTTCTGTGCATAAAGAATTGCTCTATAAAATGGAATTTTTTATGGGATAAAAAAACAATTTTTTTTCTTAAAGAAGCAACTTGAACTTTTAAACATTCTCTTCTCTTGCTCTTATAATATTATATAATATCTCTCTAAATCATGGTGCTGAATACTTGAAAAAAGCAAGACTGCACTAAAATAGTTTAGTTATCCTAACAGAAAAATTATTTCTACTCCAAACAACCTCCTCAGAAGCACATATATTGTACATAGGATTAAAATTATTCCCTGGCCCTCCTCCCTACAAGGGTCACCAAAAGCATATTAAAACCTTATGTAAGTCACCTCTGGAGCTTTACCCTGGGATTCACAGTTGGTAGGTGATGCTGTGCCGCCCTAAGCATTTGACACTGTTGAACAATACCACAGATCAGCACAATGAACTATAATGCTATACCATGCCATTCACTTAACTGACCTTCACTTAATCAAGTGACTGGGTTAATCCATGCTCTCCAGTCTTCTCTTGAAATGTACCAATTTCTGTCCACAGCATGCTGAATTTTGTGACAGAAGGGTAATCTTTATACTCCTATACACTCCTGCTCCCATCTGCTGAACTAAATAGCTGCCAGGAGTCAATTTTATTTGTTCCCAAACTTGTTTATGCTAGCTTTTACATTGTGATTATACAGATTAACTAAATACTATCTAAAAACTGATGAAACAGGGGTATGAAAATAAAATTGCTTCTAAGAAAATACATTTAAATGTTTTGGTTAATGCTTTGGTTAAAGGTGAGTCACTAAAAATAATATAGTCTCATTTGAGGACAAGGCAATGCACAAGTTGGAAGAAAGTCACAGAAATTCAGAATCCTGTGCTCAGGCTGTCTGGCAAGTGTATACACTTCTCCCTCTGCTTTAAGAAAATAGAAACTGGGAATGAATAACAATGTGTGTGGTCTACATAAGAAAAAGAACCCAACAATCCAGTCACTAAACCTATATCCAGAAACAAAGCCCTTGCTCCAATCTGAAAAGATTGGTGAAGGAACTTAATTCATATGTTCTAAGTTAACATAACATGCTCGACCCATGCATCATCTTGTATTATTCTAAGAATTTCATAATACAGGTCAATCATCTGTGTGGATTTGCCACATTAACTGACTTTCCTAACTAGTTGTTATGTCACATGAGAGATTTCTGCTATAATGATACATCAACAACCAAAATCTATCTAGGGCCAAGATTACAAACTAGTAGTATAGACTGAAGGACAAATTCAGCCTGCATGGGTACAGAATTTTCCCTGTCAAATTCTAGGTAGGCAATTACTGGTTGTTTCACACAAAAAATTAAACCCCCATCTTGTCCTGAAAAATTAGATCAGGCAACAATAGACTTGAAACCCCATGTGGCACCAATAGGCACTGCTGAGCAGCTGCTGCCTCTTTTGGAAAAAGCAAGAGCTCTCCAGTTAGATCCAGCCTTTACCCCTCCAACTGCCCAACTCATTCCTTTCCCTGACCTGCCTGGTTTCCACAGCCATTTGTAGTTTCTAACCATGCTCTAAGGCATTGCTTCTGACAAGTAAGGATTTCTGATTTGCCTAAGCTATTTGACAAGAAAAAAGAACACCCTCCTTCCCAACTCTGTAAGTTCATGCAAAATATTTTCCTCAAGTACCTATCTAACATTAGGAAGAAATTCAAAAATACATATTTATACACAGAGAAGTCAACACCTATCCTTTCAGGAGCTTAAAATGTAATTAAAACAAACAAAAGGAGCACATATAATACATAAACACATACTAGATACTTAGAGTTTCAATTATTGACAATTTACAGACTGAAGCAGACTTTTTAGCACTTAAATCTGTATTTCCTTGCTATCCCAACTATACTAAAAACCCCCTGAGGAAAGCACATAATAAATTACTTTTGAAATTTCCACAGCTTCACTATGTAAAAAATGTTCAACAAATTTAGTAACCTGAAATAGTTAAGAGATCATGAGATTTGCCAATTTTTTTTTAATTAAAAAAGCACTGTCTGAGATGAGAGGTCAATTTCTACTGAAAATAGACAGCATGATGTATTTTATAAATAGCAAAAAAATTTCACCTAGTGGTAATGAAATCTTAGTTCTGTTCAATATTTGGGGAAATGTGTGTGAAGAGGTAGCAAATGACAGATTATGATACCTTGAGTGTTATACTAAAGAATTTATATTTTATCTTGTATATAATGGATAATGACTGAAGGTTTCAGAAGCATAATGATAGTATGAATGTAGGTATTTAGAGAAATACATCTGCCAACAATATGCAGTATTAGTCTAATTGGGGAAAGAATGTAAATCGGGAGATTAATTAAAAGGCAATAGAAAGAGTGCCTGAATTAGAACAAGGCCTAAGGAGGAATAGTTTTGTTGTTTTAATTATTTAAAGGGACTTGCATGTAAAATTGGCAGGATTCAGTAATACTGGGTATTGGTAATGAAGGAGGAAAAAAAACCCTCAAAGACAATTAATAGATAAGGTTTCAGAGGTTTCAAACTAGTGACATTACAACTAAAACATACTTGAAAAGAGAGTTACCTTATGGGGAGGACAATGATGAATTCAATTTTGAAGAATGAGGTCCTGTTAAAAATAGAATGTTAGGTAGAAGAGACAAGATGGCGGGGAAATAGGAGGAGGCGCGTTTTCAACCTGTCCCCTAGAGTGGGCTGATTACCTACCAAAGAACTCCGATCACCCATGAAATCAGCCTGAGATCAGAATTATACACGTCTGGATCTCTACGGGGGCAGAAGACGCCAGTGGGCAGGTAAAGCTGAGTGGGAACATCGGACTAATATCGGATGATAAGCAAAAGGGGGAGGGAGCCACTAGAAGCGACCCATTAGAAAGTAATACCCCAATACAAGAGTCTCCTGCATCTGGGGACCAGCATTAACTTGGAGTCTGGTTGAAAGCACTCAAAAAGAGCAAAGGATCTCAGGGGGAAATTGTGGGAATCGGGGCGGTTAGGGACAGGGGCTAAGTCCCCCGACTCAGGACAGCCAACCTGGCGCTAGGCCAGAGAGAGTGCAGTGGAGAAACCAGGTCTTGGTCCAGGAGCCGCCAGCACACCTGAGAACGTGTGGGGTCCCATGAGGGGTGGGGAGCCTCGCCAGCTGGCAAAAACACAGCCTTTTTGCACTCTTCCACTTGAGCGCCTTGCCGTGCTATCAGAGCCTGAGATGCGAGCGCCCCACACCCTCCCCTGAGAGAGGTACGCTCAGGCACCAGCACGGCGCTCTCGGACCCAGAAAGACCAGGCACTCCCAGCCCAGGCCAGTGGGAAAATCTCAGTGTGAAATCGCTGCTTGGAACCTCTCTGGCGGTCTGGAGCTACCCAGACAGCTACGCTGTCGTGGTTTTGGGTACAAGCAGGAGTTCCTGCATCCCCAGGGACTGGGACTCAGAACTTGCTCTGCCACGGCCAAGGGGGAACTTATGTGCTCTGCAGCAACTAGAGGGAAGCAGACTGAGGCTTCTCTCTGAGAGAAAGGTCTGGGTGCAGTTTGCTTTCCTCTAAACCTCCAAGAATCCTCAGGAGCTGCCAAGGGGAAAGAAAACAAACAAACAGACATAAAAACCTCCAGAGAACAAAAGCCTGAAAAACTGGTTTCTCAGAGCCCACCCCTTTGAGGGGGGGCGGGAGGACTTAACTCAGGGAACATTGCCTGAAAATCCATGTGGCAGGCCCCTCCCCCAGAAAACCAATGGGGGGCAATAAATATGCAACAAGAGGACAACGACCACTACTTCATAGATACAACTTTTATTTTTAATTCATTCCCACTATCCTGGTTCATTCTTTTTTTATATATAGACAATTTTTTTAACCTATTTACCATCACAGTGAGATGACCAATATATCAAATTCCATAATAACCTTTTTTTTTAAGATTTTATTTATTTGACAGAAAGAGATCACAAGTAGGCAGAGAGGCAGGCAGAGAGAGAGAGGAGGAAGCAGGCTCCCTGCTGAGCAGAGAGCCCGATGTGGGGCTCGATCCCAGGACCCTGAGATCATGACCTGAGCTGAAGGCAGAGGCTTTAACCCACTGAGCCACACAGGCACCCCCATAATAACCTTTTAACGTGAACATTTGTTACATATACCCGTGTTTTTCTTTTGCTTTTCTATTTTTAATCTTTTTTAAATTTTAGCTTAGTTTAGTTTATTCCTTTTTTGTATTTTTATTTTTTAATATTCATATAGAGTCAAACTTCAAGGTAATCCCCTTTCCTCAATCAATGCTACCCCTATAGGTAAACCAATTTTAAATCCCCCTTTATCTTAGGAAAGTTGAGTCCTTTAACAAAGATATAAGGATACATCCAGTAAGAATCAAAATAACCTTCCTCACCCACATTGAGAATTTATAAACACTCCCCCACATTTTTCTCCCACCAGTGTTTCTGTGAATTTGTGTTTGTCCTGATAGTATATAAATCTTACATTTGGGTTCTTTTTCATGAGGTCCTTTTCTTTTTTTGCATACACACACACACACACACACACACACACACACACATATATGTATAATATGTATATATATTTTTTTTCCTCTTGTCATATACTTTTATCAGTGTTTTTGTTTGTATACTTCATAAATCTTACTTTGGGGCCCATTTGGGCTGAGCTTTCTCTTTTATCTCCCCTCTTTTTCCTCATCCATATGTTATCTACAAGAGACCCATTTCAAACCTAAGGATACACCCAGATTGAAAGTGAAGGGATGGAGAAGCATCTTTCATGCTAATGGGCCTCAAAAGAAGACTGGGGTAGCAATTCTCATATCAGATAAATTAGATTTTAAACTAAAGACTGTAGTCAGAGATACAGAAGGACACTACAACATTCTTTTTTTTTTTTTTTTTTTAATTTATTGGACAGAGAGAAAGGGATCACAAGTAGGCAGAGAAACAGGCAGAGATAGAGGGGGAAGCAGGCTCCCTGCCGAGCAGAAAGCCCGATGCAGGGCTCGATCCCAAGACCCTGGGATCATGACCTGAGCCTAAGGCAGAGGCTTAACCCGCTGAGCCACCCAGGCGTCCCGACACTACATCATTCTTAAAGGGACTATCCACCAAGATCTAAAAATTGTAATTATTTATGCCCCCAATAGGGGAGCAGCCAATTACAGAAGAAAACTATTAATCAAGATAAAGAGTCATATCGATATGAATACATTTATAGTAGGAGATCTCAACATGCCTCTCTCAATAATAGACAGATCATCCAAGAAGAAAATCAATAAAGAAACAAAAGCATTGAATGACACATTGGACCAGATGGACCTCATAGATATATACAGAACATTCCACCCTAAAACAACAGAATACTCATTCTTCTCAAGTGCACATGGAACCTTCTCCAGAATAGACCACATACTGGGTCACAAATCAGAACTCAACCTATACCAAAAGACTGAGATTATTCCCTGCATATTCTCAGATCACAATGCTTTGAAACTGGAGCTCAATCACAAGGAAAA
>PISX010017452.1:0-43304 GCA_004024625.1 Mellivora capensis
TCTTATATACCTCTTGAAACAAGGTGGCATTCTGTAAATGTTAGTCTTCTCCTTAACCAACCTCTTGGCATTAGAGTCCACAGTAATGTTTCTTTACTTTTAAACACTACCTGGAACTTTTGAAAGACTCTTCTAAGTGCTTAGACCATAACCCACCTTTCCTAATTGATTTGCAGACTCAGCTCCAATGGTGAAAATTACTTTAAGACACAAAACTGACTTCACCTCAGATCTGCATTCTATACTAACAGCAATTTAAGATTTATGAAAATTAGGAGAGCCAATCCTTGTTAGAAACTATTCTTCTTTATAATTCTGGCCACCATCCCACAAACATATTCTTGCAAAATAAGAGATTACAAAATATACTGGTATTGTTTAAGACAAACATACAAGCAAGTACACAAATGAAAAACAACAGAAAACATAACTATCAGAGGCATATAATTCTAATTATTTAAACCTATAGGTCTTACTGCTTCATCATCTTTGTTCTGCTTTTCATCTTGCTCTCTATCAGAGTCTCTGTCACTACCATCATCTTTTTCACTTTGGGATTCTCTATTGGTTTCTTCTTCTTCAGAATCACTGCCTTTGTCAGAAACTTCTTCTTCGTCTTCCTTTACTGCAGCTTCCTGAAAGAAAAAAGCAACCACAGAAGTTCTGAATATCTCTGTGAATTCTGAGTCCCTAAAGCTAACTTAATGTTATTATAATTAAATTAGCTCAAAATTATAATTTCACTATTCATACAGAATTTTAAAGAATTATAAACACACGTATTTATAAATATGTGGTAATCAGACTAAAAACTTTAACATTTGGCTTGTCTATTGTTAGTTATTTTATTTTTCATGTTTGTAAAATAAAAAATATTTTATCTCTAAAGTATAAAGTATACTACTACCACAATGCCAACATGGCTCATCTTTCAAAACATCTAATACATATATATATTTTTTTAAATTTTTATTTATCAGAGAGAGAGAGCGAGCAAGCAAGCACAGGCAGACAGAGTGGCAGGCAGAGGCAGAGGGAGAAGCAGGCTCCCTGCCGAGCAAGGAGCGCGATGTGGGACTCGATCCCAGGACGCTGGGATCATGACCTGAGCTGAAGGCAGCCGCTTAACCAACTGAGCCACTCAGGCGTCCCCATATATATTTTTTTAATTAAAGACTTATTTATTCATTTGAGAGAGTGAGTATGCGCATGTGGCATGAGTGAGGGGAAGGGGCAAAGGTAAAGAGAATCTCAAGCAGACTCCCTGTTGAGCGTGGAGCCTGAGGATACAGGGCTCCATCTCATGACCCTGAGATCACAATCTGAGCAGAAACAAGAGTCAGATACTCAACCAACTGAGACACCCAGGCACCCCACTTATACAATGTATTTTATTTGAGATGAGGAAATGGAAAGCTCATAGAAAAGTACTGCTTTGAGAATTTAGTATTATCTTCTATAGCTGATACAGCATAATGTAGTAAGGAAAGCCAATATCCCAGACAAAATATTTACTAATCCATTTCAAGAAGAAAAAAGAACAGCAAATTAAATACAAAAAAACTCAAAGTAAATAAAACAGACCTGAAATCAATTTAAGAAAAGGCAGATACGCAAAGGGAAATCTAAACAAAACCAAAAGTTGGTTCTTTGAAAAGATTAATAAAACTGAGAGAAGACTTATTAGGCAAGACTGATCAAAGGAAAAAGAATAATTAATAGGAATAAAAGAGACATTACTACAGATCCAAAAGAAATTACAAAGAGAGGACATTATCAATAACTCTGTCAATAAACTTGATAACTTAGAAGAAATGGACAAATTCCTTGGGAAGTGTAATTTACTAAAATTGATATAAGGAAAAAAGTAGAATTTGTTAAAGAAATGGACTCTAGGGGTGCCTGGGTGGCTCGGTCGTTAAGCCTCTGCCTTCAGCTCAGGTCATAATCCCAGGGTCCTAGGATGGAGCCCCATACTGGATTCCCTGCTTGGCGGGAAGCTTGCTTCTCCCTTCTCCCTCTGCTACTCCTGCTTGTGTTCCCTCTCTCCCTGTGTCTCTCTCTGTCAAGTAGATGAATAAAATCTTATAAAAAAAAAAAGTGTACTCTAAAACTAAAAACCCTTTTTAAGAACTCCAAATCCAGATGGCTTCTCTAGATAGTTCTTCCAAATATGAAACAAACCCAATCTTATACAGACTCTTCCAGGAAAAAGAGAAAGAAAGAATACTTCCTAATGAAGTCAGCATAAACCTGATACAAAACCTGGCAAGGGTATTTACAAGAAAGGAAAACAATATTCTCTCATAAAAATAGATGTAGGAAAAAAAAAACAGATGTAGGAATCCTAAACAAATATAATGAAATCTAGATAAATATGAAAAAGGATAATATGTTGTATTTGTTCCAGGAATGCAAGGACAGTTTAAAATTTCTAAAATGCTTCAATATAGTTCACTATATTACAGAAAGGAGAAAAATCGCACCATCACCTCAACAAATGGAGAGATGGCATTTAATCAAATTCAGTATTGCTCAAGATAAAAATTCTCAGCAAACCTGGTAAAGAATATCTACAAAAACCCTGTAGCTAACATCACACTTAGTAGTTTGTTCCCTTTCTCCTGGAGATAAACAAGACGACAAGGGTGACCACCATCCTCATGCCTAACCAACATTACACTGAAAGTTTCAGCCAATACAGTAAGAAAGGAAGAAAAAGCAAAAAGATTAAAGAAAAAAGTAAAACTGTCTTTATTCCCAGACAGCATGACTGTGTACATAGAAAATCTAAAAGTACCTACTAATGTCAGAATCACAGGCATACCCTGGATATATTCCAGGTTCGGTTCCAGACCGTTGCGGTAAAGAGATTATCGCAATAAAGTCAAAATGACTGTTTTTGTTTCCTACTAAATAGAAGAGTTATATTCAGACGATACTATAGTATGTTAAGCATGCAAACAGTATTCTGTCTAAAAAAACGTAATTAAAAAATACTTTACTCTTAAAAAAATGCTAACCATCATATAAGCTTTCAGCAAGCTGTGATCTCTGATCACAGATCATCCTAGCAAATACAGTAATACAAAGTTTGAAATTATTGAGGGAATTACCAAAATGTGACAGAAACACAAAGTGAGCAAATGTTGCTGGAAAAATAATGCTGACAGATTTGCTCAACACAGGGTTGCCATGAACCTTCAATATGTAAAAAATGCAGTATCTGCCAAGTGCAAGAAACTGACACGCAATAAAACACAGTACACCCATATTGTCAGTTCAAGACTCCTTGATACAAGGTCAATATTTAGAAGACAACTGTAACTTTATGCACCAGCAATAAACACTGAAGAATGGGTTTCTTTTAATGTTTTTGCAACAGCACCAGAAAGTATCAAATACAAAAGGGTAAATCTTATGAAAGATGTGTCATACCTCTGTCACTGGGAATTACAAAACACTGCTGAGAAAAAATTAAGGAAGATCCAAGTTAATAGAGATAAAGCATGATTATGAATAAAAAAACTCAATACTGTGGGGCACCTCGGTGGCTCAGTCGATTAATCATCTGCCTTGGGTTCAGGTCATGACCTGAGGGTCGTAGGATGGAGCCCCATATTGGGCTCCCTGCTCAGCAGGGAGCTTGCTTGCTTCTTCCTCTCCCACTCCCTCTGCTTGTGCTCACTCGCTCTCTCTCTCTCAAATAAATAAAATATTAAAATCTTTGATAGGCAGAAATGTCAACAGGACTCAAAAGCACTAACCATAAAATCAATAAAAAACTTCCTTAAAATTAAGTACCATCAAAAGTTTCCATTAAGAGAGTAAAAAGGGACTCCTATCCAGAATATATAAAGGAATCCTACAAATCTATAAGACAACCCAATAGATAAAGAGGACATTCAAATGACTGGTTAAGTATATGAAAAGATGCTCAATATCATTAGTTATCAGGTAAGTAAAAACCACACACAGAGATACCACTACAGATCCCACTGTAGTGGTTATAATAAAAAAGAATGATAAAACCAAGCATTAGTGAGGATACGGAACAACTGAACTCATGTTTTAGTAGGAATACAGAACAGCACAACTTTGGAAAACAGGCTCTTTCAGTGTGCTACCACACACTTACTTTATGACCCAGCTATTCCACCACTAGGTACATACCCAAGACAATGAAATGTCCACAAAACGACATGTACATGAATAAGCACAGCATTTTTATTCAATAACAGGCAAAACCTAGAAACAACCCAAATGTCCATCAGCTGCAGAACAGATAGAAAAACTAGTGTATTCAGAAGATGGAGTAACACATACACACAAAGAATGGTCAGCTGCTACACACAACACACATGAGTGTCCCGGACATAATGCTGAATGAAAGCAAGACAAACATATTTCCACTTAAATGAAGTTTAAGAATAAGCAAAAGTAATCTATGGTAATAACAGCCAGAACTGGAAGGTATGGAGGTAGATGGAGGGGTCACTGGCTGAGAAGGGACACAAGTGAGCTTTCTAGGGTGCTAAGGTTTTCTGTCTTAATCTGGGTATTACAGGTACATACATACGTAAAATCTGAAGAGCTAAACACATAGGATTTTAACATTTTAGTGTATAACTCAAAGATAATGATGATAACAGTAATAAACTTACACTCCCAACAATTCCATTTGCCTGTTTTTGTTTCTGTTGCTTCGACTGTGGTAAGGAAACAGGTGTAGGTTTTTTTTTTAACGGTTTCTTTTTTTTTGATTTAGCAGTTTTCTTGGGTCCTTTGCTCTTCTGTTGCCATCCTCCTTTTGTCCTGTTCTTATTAGTATCACCCTGCTATAAATCACAACACACATACACACTCAGAAGTTATAGCAATAGTTTCATTTGGGCGTCAGAGTAATTTTTAGATAAAAATGGCTAAAATGGTTTTAGATTAAAAAATGGCTAAATGCTTTCACAAACTGAATTACTCTCCCACAACAATATAAATCAATCAGAGAACCTAACAAAACACTTCCTTCACCAGGAAAGAGAGGTAAGAAAAATCAAGTTTTACCCCATCTTCTGCTGGCTGTTCCTCTGCAGCACAAATAGACTGCTCCTTTTCAAATACTTCCTAGGGAAGAAAAATATGAAGTCTATCAACCTATATTTATCTTTCAGATAAAGTAATCTTTCAAAATAGATGACCAATAAGTTTTTTTAACTTGTGACAACTGGTGGGGGGAGGGAGAAGATCAGATTTTTAGCAATTACTAAATGATGTGTGCAAATTCAGCAATTACTAAATGACACTTCAAAAGTTACCTTCAGAAATATCTCACATCCGTCTTGAATACATTTTGAAAAGTACATTCTACCTGAATTTACAAATGCAATGACTTAAGATACATAAACTCACTATAAATTCAAGAATATTTCATTGTTTAAAATAACTATGGAAGTGCGCCTGGCTGGCTCAGTGGTAGAGTGTGAGACTCTTGATCTCAGAGTTTTGAGCTCAAGTCCCTTATTGGAGGTAGAGTTTACTTAAGAAAAACAAAATTTAAAGAATTTTTAAAAAATTAATTACATATATAAATAAAATACATAAGGGGTGAAACACTGAGAAAACCCGTATAATCTAAAAATATACCCATCATATAATCCACTTAGGATCAGAATAAAAGGCATAAATTTAGGATTAAAATTCCAGTTTTCAGTGAGAATCTATACTAGAAGATCATAAGTGATGTTGGTTTTGTTTAATAAACTTCCTGGAATTACTAAAGCTAACAAGTAAAAATAATGATAGCTTGGGCTTTAAACTGTTAGCCTAATTCAGGGGTCCACAAACTATGGCCCATTGCCCTGTTTTCAAATAAAAGTTTTACTGGAACTCAACCATGCCCATTTGTGAATTTGGTAGTTGCTACAGAAACCAAGTGCCCCACAAAACCTAAAAATTGATTAATTGGACCTCTATAGAAAAAGTGTGCCAATCCCTAGTCTAATTCTACCATCTCTGCTTCATTTCTTCATTTATTAGCTGGGTTCTAATACTTAATTACTCTGAGGTTCGGTTCATACGAGAATTTGAAGATAAATATTTGATTCTTTCCCTTCTCCAGGGCAATTTTGTTTTTTTCCCCTACCAATTACCCCAGAAGTGTCAACAGCCCAAGACCAATTTTTACTCATTTTTCAGACTGGGAATTCCAAAGCATGCAGGTAATATAAATTTGGATTCTATGCCCAATTCTAGCCACTGGCTTTGAGGTTTCCTCTTCTCCCACTTCTCATCCGACGTCCATAACACAAATGCTTCCTTACCACTTGTTACCATAAAATCAACATCTTTGATTTGATATATCCTACTACAAGTATGCTTTTCCAACCAGAGGTCTTAGAGATGGGGTTTAAAGGCAGAGTATGTTTCCTGCAGATATTCACAGGCTCCAGAGTAGAACTGCCTAAAATCTCCCACTAGTTGAATATGCAGAGTTAAAAATAGTACAATCAATTAAAAATGAGTTACAACTATAGTTCTAACTTGGGAGGTAAGAGCTGACTTGGGAGGTAATATAAATATGTAACAGAAACTAAGAAAAACAAGATGTACAGGAAACATATACAATGTGATTTAATTTAATGAAAGGAAATCAGAAAAGTACAGGGTATATATATACATAAAGTGTAAAGGCCCAGGCAGTAAATATGAGCTTGGAGAAAGAGATGAAAGAATACACACAAGACTCAATTCTGGTCCTCTCGGACTGACAAGGGGTTTCCTGAGGGAGGTGGGTGAGAGAAGGAATCCATGATAGTGAAAACATCATTTAACCCCACAGGTACTCATGCATCAGGGTACCTTAGGTGATGAGCTTCAAAATCAATCATCTCAGAGTGGCAGGACTTTAGGTGATTTTAATCTCTTCCTATACTTTTCTGCATTACCTGAAGTTTTTTCCCCAGCCAGCATGACTTTTTCAGATAATTAGAAAAAAAATTTTTTCACTATAATTTAAAAAATTAAGAGTAAATTCAGAGTCGACCAAGAGGAATAGGTAATGAAATTTCCAACAATAATCAATAAGTAATCTTTGTATAGTACTTTAAATACTATACTCATATTACCTTATTATTATGTTTTATAGGGAATTAACAAATCGTCACGTGAAGAATTAATTTATTTTCAAGGGTTTTTTGTATATAAAAACTAATGTGAAAAACTATGAATATTAATTTAAAATATCAAAACAACTAATAGGACTTGCAAAATTAGATTTTACTACTGTAATAGTTTTCACTTTGAGAATATGTGACTTAAAATGAGAAAACACATATTAGAACTTTAACACATAACTTTTTTTCCCTTTTTTTCATTGAAGTATAGTTGACACACAATGTTAAACATTAGTTTCAGTAGTACAACATAGTGATTCAAGAACTCCATATGTTACACTATGTAACCATACAACACTATTATAATACCCTTGTGCTATACTCTGAATCCCATGACTTACTTATTCAATAATCAGAAGTCTGCACCTCCTTTCCCCTTCACCTCTCAACACGTAAGTTTTTTTAACACATAACTGTTAAAGCATAACAATAAAAAGAGATTACTTACTGCCATTGTTTGCCTTGTCAATTTAACCAACACTGTAACTAGGGATCCTACTGTGATGTTGTTGCTATCTTCATCATCCAATACTACAAAACGAGAGTAAAAAATCACAGTAAACAATAAAATTCAATTTGGTATTTCAATATTTCAAATATATTTTAAACTTAGTAACAAATATTTTGACTGTCTACTCTATATAAAACACTCCACTAAATGCCTTCAACAATGCACTCATTTAATTTTTAAAATAGCTCTCTGAAGATTATTTCCACTTTAAAGAAAGGGAGGTTCAAAACTAAAATAAAATGCCTGAGGTCACATCATGGCTATATTGGCACTGCCACGCTTCAAACTCTGGTCTTTTAAAACAAAGTATAATGTGAGGACGACTGTACCACAGCTTGCTTTCTTAGTGATATAAAAATCTAGTCACTCTATTAAATTGTGCAAACCTTGTATTCACAAGATTTTACCTATATGATCAATGCCGGTCTGCCTGTCAAAAATAAAATAATTAGAACTAGTATTCCAAGTCACATTAAATTTATTTCTTAAGGCAAGAACTTAAGGCAAGAGTTTTGTTTACAGTAAAAACAAAAGCTTAAAAAGCTTTTGCAATTTAATTTTTTTGAAACCACATTTGCTACACATTGCTAAAAGCTATTGAAATAAACTTAACATTAAAATTAATAAACATTAAAATAAACATTAATGTTAAGATTAATAAATAAAACCAATTATCCTATCTTATTCAAATTCATTTTTCCTCCAAATTTTATCTGTAAGAGTTTTCTTCATTTTGTATTTCTCCCTACAGATTTTTCTAAGTTGGTTATGTTTATTTTGCACAGATTTAGATCAGCATACTCTGTTCTGGCCTACATTAACACACCACCAGTTGGAAAAGAACAGCCTCCAAGAAACTGTAACTGCTTTCTCCTCCATTACTGGCTGTGAGGTGCAACAGCTGGGCATCAAGAACAATACAATATCCTGGGGCACCTGGGTGGCTCAGTCTATAAAGCATCCTTCTCTTGATGTCGGCTCAGGCCACAATCTCAGGGTATGGAGATCAAGCCCTGAGTCAGTTCCAAGCTGAGTATGGAGTCTGCTTAAGATTCTCTCTCTCTCTCTCTTCCTCTCCCTCTGCCCCTCCCCAACTCCCTCTCTGCCATTTCCCCCCAGCCCCCGAGCCCTGCCTCATGCTCTAAAAAAGAAAAAAAAATAATAATTATTTAAAAAGAAGGATAAAATATCCTTTCTTCAATCTGGAAGTCTCCATTATCTCATATCAAATCTGGGCTACACATTTGTCAACACTGCACAACAACTCACAGTTGCGTGAGCACCGCATGCGAATTAACAGTTCTAACAGTATGTACCTGCCATTTGAGGCTTTCAAGTGGAGAAAAAGCTTACAGGAGATTCTATACAGCCTCTAAGCAATGTGGGAAAGTGATCCACCATCTCTAGCACTGGATCTTGAAGATGCCCCTTTCCTGCTTCTAAAATTCTTCTACTCTCCCTCCATTAACTGTATTACTCATATTACACATTTGGATAGCACTGTGAAAATATAATAAATTGTCTATGCAAGATGCTATGGAATGAACTACATCATGAAGTTTCCCAGTGAGATCATAAGGAAATCCAAACTCCCCACAGTCCAAGTTTTCATTACGTGTATTCTACACTCCAGCCAAAATGAAACCAGATTGCAGTTTACCTTACCTCTCAAACACCCCAGTCTTTGAAAGCCATTTTTCTCTTTTCAATTCCATTAGAATGCAAACTCAATAAGGCAGAAGCTTTGTCTTACTAGTATTTCCTGAAAACCCCCCAAAAATGAGTGGCACTCAATAGTTGTTGAATGAATGGACGACACAATGTCTGTGTCATTCACTTAACACTTGCCTTATGTTTCTTTGTTTTTAATCCTATGTCTACGTCCTATTTCCTCAACTACACTATAAACTGTTTAAAGACAGATACCATTCCTAATACATCCTTGTATTCTTGGTCCCACAAGAATGTTTTCACAACAGGAACTTAATAAATGTCAAAACTCAGAATAATGTTACAATGAAGGCATGGAACAACAATCTCTAATTCTGTTGCCACCGTAAGATACTACTATTCAGCTATTAAAATGGGCACTCATAGAACAATTGTGTAGGTAGAAAAATCTATTTTTCACCCCAGCAGGCATAGAGACATGTTGAGAAAAACACATGAAATGTGGCACAGAACATGGCAATTTCCAAGGCTTACTAAAGTAAACTGGACTTTTTAAAATTAATTTTAGAACTAAGCAGCTATTTCTTTTACACTAACAATATACACTTCAAGTATTTTTCAGTGCACCTGAAAATCTTTCATTCTTTGCAAAGTTAAGATATTCCTAAAACTTGAACTACAAAACAGAGTCCTCAAGCTTAATCCCATTCTGAGGAAGATAAAAGTAAGGTCCTATGGGATTCTATCAGTGTTCTCAAAACTATTAAGCATATATCATAGTCCATTACAGCCAATCTGACAGGTAAACTACAGTTCTGGGAAGTCTATTTATAAATTATGATATCAAATGTTTTGAGAACTTTAACCCACATAAACAAAAGCCAATCTATCAAAAGGGAACAAATGGTCAACAGGGAAACCTCCCACTTACCCTGTGATTTTATATCCATAGTCACGTATGGGAAACTACCAAGGACAGCCATAACCTCTTCATATTTTTCATCTTCGAGGAAGTGCAGTAGATTGTGACGATCTGATTCTTTTAAACTCACCAAATCCTGAATAGTCTTAATTTTGTACTGAATTTCAAAAGAGAGAGAAAAAGAAAATAAATTCCAAAGTCATAGAATTTTTCACAAAAAGAAAATTAGCATGTTTCACTAAAACAAAATCCAGAACCTTTTAGAAAAATGCTAAGATTATAGTGGGTCCCAAACTTGCAATGGTTCTACTTACAATCTTTCAACTTTACAATGCTGAGAAAGCAATGCATTCAGTAGAAACTGTACTCTGAATTTTGATCTATTCCAGTTCTAATGATATTTGATACCACACTATCGTTATGCTGGGGAGCAACAGCGAACTGCAGCTTCCAGTCAGCCACAGGATCACAAGGGTAAATAATCCATACAACCATTCTGTACCCATACAATCATTCTGTTTTTCACTTTCAGTACAGTATTCAATAAATTACAAGAGACAGATATTTAACACTTTATTATAAAACAGGCTTTGTGTTAGATGATTTTGCCCAACTGTAGGTTAATGTAAGTGTTCTGTACATGTTTAAGGTAGGCTAAGCTAAGCTATGAAGTTTGGTAGGCTAGGTGTATTAAATGCATTTTCGACTTAGGATATTTTCAACTTACGATCGATGGCTTTATGAGGATGTAACCCCACTGTAAGCTGAGGAAGATCTGCATACACATTTCAAAGCAAAAAATACAACTTTATAGCATTTCATGGCCTTTTATCCAAAGAAATTCAAATTTAGGATTTTTCTTTAATTACAAATTTAATACAGGGTAATTTTTTTATTTAGAAAAAAATAAAGTTAGGGGAAAAAAACAGTAATATTCATAGAATCTTGACCCAACCAACAACAACTGTCATTTGATATGTTCAGTTTGGTGACCCATATTTTCAATTTTAATGATAAAAACCTGTAAGAGTATGAACTTATCTCCAAGTACAACTATACCCTTAAAGTTTTACTATACAATATTCTCATTTTTGTTATTTCCTAAATACATCTGTCTGTTACCACAGTAATACCCATTTAGGCTTAAGGGATACTTAGAAGAGTGTTAATTTCCAGGCATTTGTTACTAATTATTAATATTTTACTTTCACAGACAGGAATGGGGAATTCCATGAGGAATGGGGAATGCCCACTTTTTGAATACACAGTTTTCAATTAAAAATGTGAACAAATTTATAAAGGCAATACAATTACCTGAAAGGACAGAGAACCCATATGTGAATCTCTAATACACATTACTTCTACCTTAATATGCTACCAAATCCAATGTCTTTCTTCCACCCAGCTTATCTAATGTATACAAAATAATGTTCAAAATCTCCTATCAGAATTATAATTTGCTTTCTCTTATATTTCCTCAAGTTTTTTCATTTATAGATATTTTTGCCATATCTTAAGATTATCAGATCTTTACTATAGATTATATTACCTAAACTAGAAGCATCTTTATTTGATCTATTTAAGTTTTGAGAACTTAATTTTTTTTGTTCCTATTCAACCAATAAACCACTGCCCAACCTTAAAGCCAGGAGTGAAATGACTGGAAAGCACACAGTGCATTTTTACTTTGTACATTTATTTCTGACACCATAATATAAAGAATAAAGCCTTAATTGCTAAAATGCACTGACTCCCCCAAAGTAGTAAAATCACATATACTAGGTGAATAGTATAAAACACCTAATAAGAAAATGCTAACAGAACCACTTTAGGGATAGCTGTAGAGTGTTTAAGACATTCCAAAACTAAGAAATTCACAGTAAACCCTTCTAGAACACTTTTCATTCGTGTTGCCTTTAAGTAACATGACAAACTGTTTAAAGCATATTTTAAAGTGGCAAAGAATTACCTTTTTATGATTAGAAACTCTCCTAAGATTGTCCTCTTCAATGTGAGGGAGCTGTAGAAGGGGAGACTTAAACTGCTGAAGGCCCTGCACAGCCATCTGGGAAAGCTTCATGCAGTTTTCTAGGGATGCCAAAGTTGGAGCACGAAACTCCCTTTCTTAGAAAGAATAGGAGCAAAAGAAAAAACAAGGCTGGAGTTTTTATATGTTCCAGAGTATACAACTCATCATGAAAACATGACTCATATGAATATCATTAACACCCCAAATTTTAAGATCATAGTGTTGATTTTCCTTTAGAGGTTGTAAGATCCAGTATGGAGGTTCCTCAGAAAGTCAAAACTACAACTACTCTATGACCCAGCAATTGCACTACTTACTAGGTATTTACCCAAAGGATACAAAAATACAGATTCGAAGAGATAATGCACCCTAATGTTTATAGTGGTATTATCAACAATAGCCAAACTATAGAGAGAGCCCAAATGTCCATCAACCAATGAATGGGTAAAGATGTGGTGTGTATATATACAAAATGGAATATTACTCAGTTATCAAAAAGCATGAAATCTTGCCATTTGCAACAATGTGGACAGAGCCAGAGTGTATTATGCTAAGTGAAAAAAGTCAGATAGATTAAATACCACATGATCTCATTCATATGTGGAATCTTAAGAAAGAAAAGATGAACATATAGGAAGTGGGTGGGGGGAGAGGAGAGAGAAGCCCTAAGACACTCTTAATGATAAAGAATAAACTGAGGGTTGATGGAACAAGGTGGGTGAGGGATGGGCTAAATGGTGATGGGTATTAAAGAAGGCACTTGTGTGATAAGCACTGGGTGTTGTATGTAACTGATGATCACTGAATTCTACTCCAGAAACCAATGTTGCACTGTATGTTAACTTCCTAAAATTTAAGAAAAAAGTTGTAAGATACCAAAAATATATAAACATGTTCAAATGCAACAATAATTATCCAACAAACATTGGTTTAACAGAAAAATTCTCTGCATCACCTCCCAAAACAGTAAAGTACCAGTATCAGTAACATACTGATACCATGCCAAGAACTGGCATCAGCCATAACAACAAACCACAACCATTATCTCCTTTCTTAAGGGTCTCCCTTTCCATTACTGACCACAAACTTCCTCATTCTTTTTTCTTTCCTGTCTTTTTTCCCTTCATGCAAAAAATACTACATGTCAGTAGAGTCATCATCACTTAAATTATTTCAAACTCATTGTTAAAATACAGAAAAACCTAACCCTAAAAATATTCAAAGGAAGGAAAAGGTATCTTAAATCTTTATAAACAATAAGTGACAACAATCAATAAGACAATAAATAAATTCGAAAACACGAGTGTGATAAAGACTTTGCATGATGGAAAATATAGGAAAGAAGTAAGAAAAACCATGAACCAGAAGTGGGAAAGCCGATTCAACTTCTCTACAGGCAGAATTACTATTGGTGCTCATAAACCCTGAAACTATGAAGTATACACTGCAGAAGCTTGCAAGAAAAAGGACAACATAATTAATTACATTCCCACCTCACCTTCACGGCTCCGAGCCATTATTATTAGCTGGCAGATAACATTAACCATTTCTTGAAGCAGGGCAGGGCATTTTTTCAACATAAATTGCTGATCTGCAAAGCAATAGAAAACCTGAATCAAATCATTCCACTTTTATAGTTAAAACATCTTTATCATCTATAGTCCTAGACTAATACTAAATTTAAGCTGTCCCACAAATATTTCACATGACCTCAGAATTTCACAGGTTGAACACAACAGTTTCCCCTAAACAGCACTGTCAAAAATCAGTCAGAGAACCCTAGCTCAGATTAGATGTTTCGAAGGCAAATTTTTAGTATTATGGTGGTGTGCTTTGTAAGTTACCTCCCTTTTCTAGAAGAACAGTTTTAAACTTAATTCTAATCTTATTATATTTAAGAACCTTAAGAATCTTCTTATGTACCTAGTTTCTATAACTATGAATAAGTCCAAAGGCTAAGACTGAGAATAAAAGTTAACTCAATGCAGAGAGAGAAGGGGGAGGAAGGGGAAAGAGACAGACTCATTTTTACTGCATGCAACAGTTAACTATTAAGATCATCCATTGGGGTTAGTACTCAACCTAAAAAAGTATTTGTTCCCTGTTTCTTAGATAATTGGTAAGAAATGGAGATGGATTCACATCTGTACAGAATATTAGGAAAATCAGAATTACTGATTAATTTGCAATTCCAACACTGCCTAAATAGAGATCCTTCATTCCATCACAAGTATCCTATCTTATCACCAATTATTGAGCATCAACAAGCCTTGTTTTCAGAAGCATTTGATTATATTATTGGCTTCAAAAAGGGACAGATGAAGAGGAGCTTTACTCAGAAAGAACATTTATTCCCTAGGAATAATAATTTTCTTTTGAAACTTCACATGAAGTAATGCCAAGTAAAGAAGAAATGACAAATTCATGACACCCCTGGAAACAGCACTGTCCTATCCACTGCTTTTCTTTTACATAGAGAGGAGGCTTCAAGCAATTTAGGAAGCTTTCAATAAAGATTAAACCCTTTATCAGCAATCACTGTTGGAGGTGATGGTAGTAGTGGTGGTTGACTGAGATATTTGTTGTGAAATCCATTTTTCTTCCCCCAAACAGCTTGAAAAGCTTATACAGTCTTTTTTAAAAAGTCACTAGAAATTACTATATAATCTACAACTGAATAAACATTTCTCAGAGTATTCTCTCACCTTGAAATACTAAATTTTAACATTTATCAAAATATCTTACTTTAGACCTTCAAAATATTTGTGAATTATGCAGCATAAAGATTTCTTTTTAAAAGGTCCTTGAGCAATTATTTGAGGAAAAAAGAACAGGACCAAAACACTGTACCACGAGAGGTCTAATTAAATGCACTGCTTTTGTACCATTAAAACCCTGCAGAGGGGCACCTGGGTGGCTCAGGCAGTTAAGCACCCAACTCAGGTCATAATCTCAGGCTCCATCCTCAGCTTCAAGTCGGCTTGAGAGTCTTTCCCCCTCCTTTTCCCTTCCCCAGCTCATGTGTGCTCTCCAAAATAAATAAAATCTTAAAAAAAAGAACACAAAAAAACCTGCAGATATTAGGATCATACCTTCTTCAAGGGTCTCAGGAATTTTCATTCTAGCAAGATGAGATAGTAAAAGAACTCTGGCTTTCAGGCTATATGGACAGGTAAGTGGAGGTTCATTCTTCTTTAAATTAATGCTGCCAATTTCTCTGATTAGCTAGAGTAAATAAAATAATTATTAAAAAATATATACCTAAAAAAGCATTAACCTTAATACCTAAATGCTTATATCAAGGAATCTGGGCGATAGGCCTAACCTGAGGTATTAAAATATTATCTGTTGGTCTGCTTGTGGCATCTTTATTATACTGAGGATCAAATTCAGAGGCTCCAGCCAAAACCATGATAAGACCTAAGAAAACAAAAGTAATATGAAGGTAAATAAATACATTTGCTCACCTAATAATTTCCTCTCCTATGATATTTCATTAATCCTACACTAAGGCAATTTTCCACTTGCACGTAAAGCTAAAAATCATCTGAACTCCACTAACAAGTATTCATTTTTCCCATAAAAAAAATTTCACTTTTTAAAACACGTACAATATCACCTATCACAAGTAAATAGAAATACACATCAAATTAAGGGCCCCAAAGCACTGGATGCATGAAAATCAGTTCAAATTTGTTTCTAGACTTAAGCATGTATTCCACTGAAACTTTCTATAGAGTAATCATTAAGTATCCCATGAAACCTTGGTAACTATTATGTGAAAAAGAGGGGACTCCATAGTTAAGGTTGAGATACAATGAGTTAAAAAGAGTTTTAGGTGTCTTTACTTCATCATGACTTCTCAGCGTCTTAAGTAAACTGAAATACTCTGTAATTTGCAGAATTTTCATTATGGAATTCTGGAGGGTTTGTGGGAAGTGTTCTTTGATGTACACATGATTCGCAGCCACATATACTATCAGCATTACTAGTTAGCCCGTACAAGCTCTTTAAAGACTGGCACTACAGTCATCAATCTTACCTTCCAGCAGAAAATACATACAATGTATTCACAAAAAGCAGGACAGTATAGGGGTTAACAGCATAGACCCTAGAGTTTCACTCCCTAACTAAATGACCTAGGACAATGTTCTTCACCTCTCTATGGGCCTCACTTTCTAAGGACATCCCTGACACACAGTAAGCACAGTATATGTGTATGCCATCACTACCCTCAAATGTTTCATGAAACAACTACTCCTAAAACAGCTATACAATAAATGATGCCAACATTAAAGTAATGAAGGATACATAACCAAGCCCACCAGCAGCTAAACAATGCTTTTCAGGCAGAACTGTGTAAGGAAAAGTGTCACCATCAGAAATAGAAATCAAGATCACTGATGCAAAAAACACATTAAAACACATTATAAACATGAAACACTTTCATAAGGGGGTTTCTATATTAATACTTCAATTCAACATAAGGAAAAGTGATATATGTGTGCAAAATGGAAAGTAACAGCCACTTATTCATCAGAAGTAAAAGATTTGCTCATTCCAAAAATAAAAGATCTGTTCACATAGTCATAGGATTCTAGAAGTCTCTTTTCTGAGAAGTCTTTTTCTATCAAAAAAAATTAATAAAACTGGCAAATCCAAACTACAGAAAACTCCATTTAGTTTTTGGAACAAAAATTTTTTAAAATTTGTATCTTCCTTTTTTAAAAATTTGTATCTTCCTTTTTTTTTTCCCTAAGGAGGGGAAGGAGGGCGTGTCTATATGTCTGTAAGTTCTGCGGAGCAGTGATTCTGAAAGGCAACACTATAAGCTCCAAGATGAAATTTATAATGTTAGCTTTATGGAATCAAAGAAAGTATTTTAGATGGAACTTTTTTTTCCATAAAGAAATTCTGAAATTAAGACTCTGGGAATGAAACACTCTGGCAATTTTCTTTCAACATATCCAAGACCTCTACTTATTTTATTGAAACTAATACAGTATAATGCACTGATTTAGGGCTGGAAACCAGACTGCTTGAGTTCAATCCTAATTCTACTTACTTACTTTTGTATGTATCCTTAAGCTCAGTTTCCCCATCTACAAAATGTGCTTAAAAACAGTAACTTACTTATGGGAGCAAAATAAAGATTATGTATGTATCCTTACTGTATGTATCCTTATTGTATGTATCTTACATACTTACTTATGTATGTATCCTTACTGTATGTATCCTTACTTATGTATCCTTACTGTATGTATCCTTAAGCTCAGTTTCCCCATCTACAAAATGTGCTTAAAAACAGTAACTTACTTATGGGAGCAAAATAAAGATTAAATGAGTTAACACATACATATTCCCTAGCAATGCCTGGTATACAACAAAGTACTCAAGAAATATTAGCTAGTATTATTACAAATTAACCACATGAAGCTTTACCATAAAATTTCTAGGGGAAAGAAAATATATATATAGCTGAGTAAGTGAGAAGAAGAGAAATACAGTACATGTAGACAAAGGGTGTTAGCATTCTCCTCCAGCTTTAGTTATATGAACAGAATATAAAACTGAAATGAAATGTTTCCAGTTGAATATGTATCATATAAATGATTCAGAAAATAACATTGTAGCTACTTAAATTTACTTACGTTTCATATCCATATTTCGGGTTTTATAAACAAAATATGTATAAATCTGTGTTGTGCGTATTAGGATCTGGTCTCCACTATAGCGTATTGAGCGATACCACCAAGAGCCCTAAAATGCAAATAAAATTAAACAATAAATAAAGCATCAAAATCACAATAAATATTAGGTTTGATGCAGAGTATGTTTCTGGTCAAATTTTCTAACTGTTCATAAAACAAGTAATAATACCTGAACTTAAGACAAATGCTTTGTTACATATTTCAAATTATTCAGTTAGTATTTATACTGCCCAACACCTAAACATCGACTTACCTCACTACATATGTAGGATTAAAACATTTATGGTTCAGTTAGAAGCTGAAGACAAAACAGAAACAAAACAACCCACTGCATAAAAGGGACAAGCTGGTTCCTGACACAGTTTGTATTTAATAAATATTTGATAAGTTATAGTGCAGGAGCAATTTTATAGTTGATATGCTATTTCATTCACATGATTTCATACAGCTGGATCCTCACACAACAAACCTATGAAGAAGGCAAGACAAGTTAAATATCAAGCTCACTATGGGGACTCAGAGGAACTATAAGCCCAGAAAGAAAACCACCAGTCACAAAAGAAACAGTAAAATCATAACCTTTATGTTATCTCCATATTGAGTATTATGAAATAGTTTTTAAAAATGAGGTTGCTCTGTATGTTATAGCTCCAATATAGGAAGCAAAAAAGTCACAGAACAATACATACAGTAAGATGACGTATTTTTTTTTAAGTGTGTATGTATATTCAATCTATAGAAAACTTATCTGAAAGGGGTGTCTGGGTGCCTCAGCTGGTTAAGCATCCAACTCTTCATTTCTGTTCAGGTCATGATCTCAGGGTCCTGGGAACTGGCCCTGCACTGGGCTCCATGCTCAGCAGGGAGTCTGCTTGAGATTCTTTCTCTCCCTCTCCCCCTGTCCCTCCCCCCTCAAAAATAAATAAAATTTTTTTTAAAAAATCTCAAAGGGAGAATACCAAACTTATCAGTGATTATCCTAACAAAGAAATGAAGTTGAAGTTGATGGAGGTGATAAAGGAAAACATTCTAAACTCTAAATACACCTGTATTATTTCAGTTGTGTGTAACTTTTGTATCAGGAGGAGATATACTTTAACATACTCAAATGGTATCACCTTTAGAAGACCTTTAAAGTTTAGCTGAATATAAGATTCTTAAAATTCAAGGATCCATGGATTATATTCCAATACAAATTGCAATCTTATAGGGAGACTCCAAAGCATGCCATCAATTCCCTTTCCAAAAATTGTTAATAAAGAGTTAGAACTTACTACAACAACTGGAAGGATAACCATGAATGCTAATCCATATACAAGTAAAACCTAGAATTGAAAAGAAAATAATTATGGTTTTCACACGTCAATTATAACATTTAAGAACACTTATTTTTTAGGCCTACATGGGGGAGGCACTCTCAAAAGCACTCCTCACATATTATTTCATTTAATCCTTACTTTCAAACTCAGTGAGAAAGGTACATTATCTCCCTTTTGCAAATAGAGAACTTGCAGCACACACAGGTTACATGACTTGTCGCAGGTTACATAGCCACTAAGTGGTGGAGCCAGGAGCAGAATCCAGGCATTTCGACTCTAAAAATGTATGCTTTTATCCACTATAATAAATTATCTTTTAATCTGCTGAGTAGATAACACCATCAAACCAGCTTTATAAATGATATTTTCCATCCAGTCAGATACTTACAGATGCACACCTTACCAAGTAGTTAGTGTCTTAGAAATAAATAATAGAAGCCTGGTTCCCAATCAAGGAGCAACTTCATAATGTTTTGTTGACAAGTAATTTCTATCTATTAGTCTTAGATTTTTCTACTACTACTTGATCCCAAATCAGTTAGCTAACGATCTTTCTCTTCTCCAGTATTCCCACAGTAATTCTAAGCATGACAGACTGTCTTATATATAAAACCATATCCCTGAAGATGATGAATGTTTGTCAGCCGTGAAATAACATTAAACAGCCATTTTTCTAAACAAATTACAGACTATATGAATTTTGTTTTTTATTGCTTCAAAGACAGCCCCTAATCATTTTTAAGAAATGTGAAATAGGGAAACATCTATTCTTTTTTTTTTTTTTAAGATTTTATTTATTTATTTGTCAGAGAGAGAGAGCACACGAGAGCGCGAGCACAGGCAGACAGAGTGGCAGGCAGAGGCAGAGGGAGAAGCAGGCTCCCTGCTGAGCAAGGAGCCCGATGCGGGACTCGATCCCAGGACACTGGGATCATGACCTGAGTTGAAGGCAGCTGCTTAACCAAATGAGCCACCCAGGCGTTCCAGGAAACATCTATTCTTAATTTATCTTAGTTTAAGATGTTTTAGAGTTGCAGCATTATCACTGATTAAAGTCTGATAGCCTGGGGTGCCTGGGTGGCTCAGCTGGTTGAGTCTGCTTCAGATTCTTTCTCCCTCCCCCTGTGTCCCTCCTCTCTCTCTCTCCTACGTAAATAAAATCTTAAAAAAAAAGAAACTCTGATGTCCTACTGCCTCCCTAAGTACCATATGGAATATATACAGCATTAATTTAGTATATGTTAACATTATAATTTAGCTTGGATAATTGTGAAATGAAGGATAATTTAAATTTTGAGTACTACTTAGGATACCATATAAAACCATAGTTCTCCAAACCAAGGATAAGACCTGACCTGAAACTGCTCCAAAAGAAATCACAACTTTAAGGTTTTAAAACTACATTTAAAACACACTGCCCAAACAGCAACCGAATGGGAACCAATTCTTTTTTCTATCACGTAAAAAGTTTTCACAGTACAGTTACATTAAAAACAGCACATCGGTATTTTGTTATAGCTCTCTTTATATTATTACATTAAAAACAGCACATCAGTATTTTGTTATAGCTCTCTTTATATTACTAAGATATATCTAACACATTATAATGTGTCTTATTTACATGCACTCACCAAAATTGAGTTTTTCTGGTCGACAATCCAAGCTGGCAAGGCAATTCCAAAGCTTGTGGCTAAAATAGAAAGAGTTATTTCAGAAGAATCACCACTTTCAGTTTTATTATTTAGTTATATCCTGAAATTCTGCCTCCCAACTCCCCCTGACCCAAAAAAAGGCTTTGAGAAAGATTATATAATGTGTGTTCCCATTACATAAAAGTTAATGGATTTTTCAGGGAGGGGGAGAGAGAATCAACCGAAGTACACGAATTCCTCCTTAGTAAATCTAAATTCCTGGGTATGCAAACACTATGAATATACAAGAAAATGTTTAAAGTCAATAAAGAAAAACAGATTGTTTTCATCCAACTTTTATCAACTGCTAGCTGGAAATTCTGAATAATTACAGTGATTACTTGTCTCATCCAATCTAAGTTCTATCTTTCAAACTGGTTGCTAGAAAGAAAAACAAAGTAAAAATTAGCTAAAGAGAACTCATTTACATATCTATTTAACTCCTTGAGTTATAATTTTCCTATTCACAAACTAAAAAGATCAAAATATTCCTTTCAATCTATTAATATTTTCACTTTATATATATGTATATATATATACACACACATACACACACACACGCCATATCACCAGTAATTTTTAATTATTATTTACCACACCTTGAGGGCCATCTGGATTTCCAAACTCTTCCCAATTTTTCCGTGACTCTTCATCAGTTAAACTATCATTAAAAGAATAAAATTACAAAATTAGAAAGCCATATCTGAAAGTACTCATATATACAAACTCTATTAACTAACCAACTCATTTCTTATAGATATTAATTTTAGAAAATCAAGAAAAGCCTCTCTGAAATCAGTAAAAAAAAGAGAGGAAAGCAAGGAGTTCTACATTAAAGCAAATGAGAACTATTGAGCCTTCACAAAAATTCCTAGTTGGCCCATGTGTTCTCAAGTTTTGCCAGTTCAAGCTGGAAGATAAAACTTTAAAGGTTACTACATTTTTCTGAGAAGGCAGGGAGGATTATAGGTGACTTTTTTAATATCCTTATATATTTTCCAAAATTTCTTCAGTGACCATTATTTATATTTTAATAGTATGTACCTACTTATAAACTTAATAGAAATTGATAATAATCCCTCCAAAACTGGTACCACATTCTCAAAGGAAAAAATGAACACCTATAAAATTCCACTGCTATAGAAAAGGTCATTTGCATTATGCTGAGGTCACAATTTTCTCCTAAAACAAATGCCAGAAGGACTTGGAAAATACCTGCTAAAGCAAGAGTTTCCTAACCCAGCAATATAAAAATGACAGAGTGATTTTTCGAACACATAAAAAGAAATATAACTCTTGATCTGGGCCATGGCCAAGGCACAGAATGAAAGTGGTTTTATTCCAGGTCCCAAAATAGATGTTAAAAACACACTAAAAGAAAATTTCAGTTCCTTCAAAAACTTTACAATGTTGTTAAGCAGACAAGGCAGATACACACAAAATGACCAGTAACATCATAAGAAAGGCATTTTTTGAAGACCAAGTGGCAAAAGATTATGTTTATGTCCAAATCAAATTTTAACCTTTCCAGAACATACACACATAGGATAGAATGTAGTTTTCTATTCAACAAGAGAGAAAATACAGAAGTACCTTTAAAAAATAGCAAAAATTTTCAGTGACTTCAATTTTTATTCTCTAAACCATAATTTCTATTTTTTTTTTATTTTTTTAAGCAAGCTCTACACCCAACGTGGGGCTTGCACACTCTAACGCCTCAGCCAGCCAGGTGCTCCCTAATTTTTTAAAAGATTTTATTTATTTATTTGACAGACAGAGATCACAAGTAGGCAGAGAGGCAGGCAGAGAGAGGAAGGGAAGCAGCCTCCCCGCTGAGCAGAGAGCCCGATGCGGGGCTCAATCCCAGGACCCTGGGATCATGACCTGAGCCAAAGACAGAGGCTTTAACCCACTGAGCCACCCAGGCGCCCCCTATTTTTTTTTTTTATTGAAGTAGAGTTAACACACAATATTGCATTAGTTTCAGATGTACAAAATAGAGATTGACAAATCTAAGAGTTATGCTATGTTCACAAGTGTGGCTACCATCTTTCGCTATACAATGCCATTATAATACCATTGACTATGTTCCCTAGGACTTTTTTTTTTTTTTGAAAGATTATTTATTTATTTGACAGACAGATCACAAGTAGGCAGAGAGGCAGGCAGAGAGAGAGGAGGAATCAGGCTCCCCTCTGAGCAGAGAGCCCGATGCAGGGCTCGATCCCAGGACCCTGAGATCATGACCTGAGCCAAAGGCAGCAGCTTAACCAACTTTAACCCACTGAGCCACCAGGCGCCCCCTTATAACTTATTTTTAATATATCCCCTTTTATTCCCATGACTTATTTTTTCTGTAAATCTGTATCTCCTACTCCCCTGGCAACCTCAGTGTGTTCTCTGTATTAATGGGTCTGTTTCTGCTCTTCGGTTATTTGTTTTGTTTTCTAAGTTCCACATATGAGTGAAATCATACAGTATGTCTTTCTCTGCCTTATTTCATTTAGCATAATACCCTCTAGGTCCATCCATGTTGTTACAAATGGCACGATCACATCCTTTTTTATGAATAATAGTCATGTGTGTGTGTGTATACCACATCTTCCTTATCCACTCATCCATCAATGGACACTTGGGTTGTTTCCATATCTTGGCTATTATAAATAATACTGAAATAAACATAGAGGTGCATGTATCTTTTTGAATCAATGTCTTTGCTTTCTTTATGTAAAAACTCTATAGTGGAATTACTGGCTCATACGGTATTTCTATTTTTAATGTTTTGAGGAACCTCCACACTGTTTTCCATGATGGCTATACCAATTAACATTCCCACCAACAGTGCATGGAAACTGCCACATCCTTGCCAACACTTATTTTTCTTTTTGATTATAGCCATTTTAACAGGTGAAAGATAACTCATTGTGATTTTGATTTGCTTTTCCCTGATTAGTGCTGTTGAGCATCTTTTCATGTGTGTATTGACCATCTATATGTCTTCTTTGGAAAAATGTCTATTAAGGTCTTCTGTCCTTTTTTTTTTTTTTTTAGATTTTATTTATTTGACAGATAGAAATCACAAGTAGGCAGAGAGGCAGGCAGAGATAGAGTGAGGAGGAAGCAGGCTCCCCGCTGAGCAGAGAGCCCCATGTGGGGCTCAATCCCAGGACCCTGGGATCATGACCCGAGCCGAAGAGCCACCCAGGCGCCCCTTCTGCCCTTTTTTAAATTGTATTGTTGGTTTTCTGGTGTTGCATTATGTAAGTTCTTTATATATTTTGTATATTAACCCCTTATTGAATATATCTTTGCAAACACCTTCTATTCAGCAGGTTGCCTTTTTGTTTTACTGGTTTCCTCCACTGAGCAAAAGCTTTTTATTTTGGTGTAGTCCCAATAGTTCATTTTTCCTTTTGTTTCCCTTGCCTTACAATCTTTTTAAAAATCTTTTTAAGTAGGGTCCACGCCCAATGTGGGGCTTTAACTCAACCCTGAGATCAACAGCTGCATGCTCTATTGACTGACTGAGCACACCAGGCACCCCTGCCTTATGATTTTTATCTAGAAAAATGCTGCTAAGGCAGCTCTCAAAGAAATTACTGCCTATGTTCTTCTAGGTGTTTTATGGTTTCAGGTCTCATAACTAGGTCTTTATAATCTATTTTGTGTATGATGTAAGAAAGCGGTCCAGTTCCATTCTTTTGCATGTAACTGTCCAGTTTTCCCAGCATCATTTTTGAAGAGACTGACTTTCCCCATTATATATTTTTGCCTCCTTTGTAATAGACTAATTGACCATATAAATGCAGGTTTATTTCTGGGCTCTCTATTCTGTTCCACTGATCTGTGTTCTATTTTTGTGCCAATACTATATAGTTTAGTTACTATAACTTTTTAGTATATCTTAAAACCTGGAACTGCTATACTTCCAGCTTTTTCTTCAAGATTGCTTTGGCTATTTGAGGTCTCTTGTGGTTCCATAAAAATTTTAGAATTATTCTAGTTCTGTGAAAAATGCTATTGGTATTTTGATAGGGGTTATATGGGATTCGCAGATTGCTTTGAGTAATACAGACATTTTAAGAATATTAATTCTTTAAAGATTTTATTTATTTATTTGTCAGAGAGAAAGAGCGAGAGAGAAGGTGCACAGGCAGACAGAGTGGCAGGCAGAGGCAGAGGGAGAAGCAGGCTCCCTGCCGAGCAAGGAGCCCGATGTGGGACTCGATCCCAGGACGCTGGGTTCATGACCTGAGCCAAAGGCAGCTGCTCAACCAACTGAGCCACCCAGGCGTCCCAAGAATATTAATTCTTTAATCCATGAGCACTGAATATCTTTCCATTTATCTGTATCATCTTTAATTTCTTTCATAAGTGTTTTATACAGGGTACAGAGGTCTTTCACTTCCTTAAGTTTATTTCTAGGTATTTTATTCTTTTTAATGCAATTATAAATGAAATTGTTTTTTCTTAAATTCTCTTTCTGCTATTTCACTATTAGTGCATAAAAATGCAACCAATTTCTAGGTATTAATATTGTATCCTACAACTTTACTGAATCTATTTATTACTTTTAGAAGTTTTTTGGTGGTCTTTAGGGTTTTCTGTGTATAGTATCATGCCATCTGCAAAAGGTCACAGTCTAACTCTTTCTTTACCAGCATGGATGTCTTTTACTTATTTATTTTTTCTTGTCTGACTGCTTTGGCTAGCACTTCCTGTACTATGTTGAATAGAAGTGGTCAGAGTGGACATTCTTGTCTTAGCTCAGTTTTTCACCACTGAATATGATGTTAGCTGTGGGTTTTTCATATATGGCCTTTATTATGTTGAGGTATGTTCCCTCTAAGAGTTGAGGGAGAGTTTTACCATAAAACAGATGTTGAATTTTACAAAATGCTTTTTCTGAACCTATTGAGATGATCATCTGATATTTATTCCTCCTTCTATTAATGTGGTGTATCACCCTGACTGATTTTGCAAATACTAAGACATCCTTGCATCCCCAGAATAAATCCTACTTGATTGTGGTGAATGATCCTTTTAATGTACTATTGAATGTGGCTTGGTAATATTTTGTTGAGGATTTCTGTACCTATGTTCATCAGGGATTGAAAATATTTTAAACTTACAATTTGGTCATTTATGAAAACAAGTACATTGACATCTTCAGTACCCTTTTAACTTTAACTCCACTTATACCATTTGACCTAAGTCCACAGAAAAATACAGAAGCCAACAAAAAGCACTGTAGAGAGGTTGCAAGTTTGTAAAGAGGGGTGCTTATAGTGGCTCTTTTTTGCTAAGGGAGGGATATTTCTCAAAAAATTTTGCCTCGATTTCCCTGTACAACTGCCCACTTACCCAGGGCTTTTGCTATTATTTTTCTTCTAATCAGATTCTTTTCCCAAAAATAATTATCTGTCTGCTCTACCTTTCTGATGATGGCAGCATAATAAACTGCTCTGTTCTTTATACAAGGCCCTCAGATTTTGCAAAATAAAGTATAGCTCACATCATAAAAAAGCACTTGATTTGTTTCAAACTGCACACACAGCTAATTACCATTCCAATAATTCACTCATTAAGCTAACTTTGTACAACTGGTGTGTGACAGGCACCATGCTCTATACTCAATCAAATTAAAGGAACTGTATCATAAACTTTTTTAAGAAAGCAACATTTTTGGCTACTCATTAGTGCTGCAGTATAATACCATTCCTAAGACCTAAAGTACTTAGAAGTCATGTAATTCTAGGGGCGCCTGGGCGGCTCAGATGGTTAAGCATCTGCCTTTGCTCAGGTCATGATCTCTAGATCCTGGGATCAAGCCCCCTGTAGAGCTCCCTGCTCAACAGGGAGTCTGCCTCTCCCTCTGCCTCTCTCCTTGTTTGTGCTGGCTCTCTTGCTCCCTCTCCCTCAAATGAATAAATAAAAAATATTTTTAAAAAGTCATGTCATTTTAGTATAATTCATATATAATAAGCTTAAACAAGACCAATGATGTTAACAAAATTTTTAAAAATTCAATGAGTATAAAGTTTCCTAAACATGATTATATCCCTTAACTTTGCAGGTGGGAGGTTGTGTCATAGATCCTATTAGAAATCTGACAAAAATCTCTAACCCTTCTGGCCCTGGAAAATTGCATAGTTATAAATACACATAAATTCTGTATATAGTTCCAGGGGCCCCAGATTTTATATCCTGATCTAAGAATGTTTTCATTAAATTACAGGTGAATGACCCCGAGTTCACTACATAAAGCTAAGTTACATATTCATGCATAAGAATACATGAAAACATATGTTTAAAAAATTGAGCTTTAAAGTAACATCTAGGGACGCCCGGGTGGCTCAGTTGGTTAAGCGGCTGGCTTCGGCTCAGGTCATGATCCCAGCATCCTGGGATCGAGTCCCACATCGGGCTCCTTGCTCGGCAGGGAGCCTGCTTCTCCCTCTGCCTCTACCTGCCACTCTGTCTGCCTGTGCTCGCTCGCTCTCTCTCCCTCCCTTTCTGACAAATAAATTAAAAAAATAAAAAATAAAAAGTAAAGTATCTACATTTCCCACTTGTTATAAAGTAGCTTAAACATGGGTTTTTTTACCTAATACCAAATCCCAACTATATCCAAAAGAAACCAGAAACTATGAACCAGAAAATCCAACAGTTGGTCTAACTCTTCAAAAATAACCATGGGACGCCTGGGTGGCTCAGTTGGTTGGGTGACTGCCTTCGGTTCAGGTCATGATCCTGGAGTCCCCGGATAGGGTCCCGCATCGGGCTCCCAGCTCCACGGGGAGTCTGCTTCTCCCTCTGACCTTCTCCTCGCTCATGTTCTCTCTCACTGCCTCTCTCTCAAATAAATAAATAAAATCTTTAAAAAAAAAATAAATAAATAAAAAATAAAAAATAAAATAACCAGACCTCCTTTCCTTTAAGTTAGAAACTGGTATAAAGCAATAGGAATGACCCAGCTTGTTATTATAATGGGCAAATAAGGGAAGAGAAAATATCCTCAATAGCCAAAGCAAATTCTAAAAAAACTTTGCAGTTCAAAGCCTAGAAATGCATTCCAAAGGCTGCCTGAGTTATACTTAGGCTGCTAGGGCTATGCATAAAATGGGAACTTCAATCAGCCAGAACTTATATTTATCTAATCCATTTATACTTAGACAAGTTACAAGATCTCAAAGTTCTGGGTACCATAATCATTTTATTCCTTCATGTGTCTGATGGACCATCAACTATTTAATATATTTTATTTAAAAAACATTTTTTTAAAAGACTTTATTTATTTATTTGATGGAGAGAGGCACAGCAAGAGAGGGAACACAAGCAGGGGGAGTGGAAGAGGGAGAAGCAGACTTCCCGCTGAGCAAGAAGCCCAATGTGGGGCTCCATCCCAGGACCCTGGAATCATGACCGGAGCTGAAGACAGACACTTAATGACTGAGCCACCCAGGTGCCCCTACTTAAAAAAACATTCTAAAGCTTGATCATACAATTAAGTTAAAACCAAAGGCCATATATTATTCTTTTGTACTTTTTAGGATAGAGACCATACAAGATAAAGAGTCAGATTTCCAGTAACCGGAGAACAAAATCATGAACTTAAGAACATTACAATACCTGAAAACTGAGGGGGTGGGGGGAATCAAAGGCACTAAAATTAAAACTACCAATTAAACAATCTTAGCTATCTTCAGTTTTTCTCAAATTACCTGAAGACAGCAGCTAAAGCACTGAAACACTTGTGCAATGAGACTAATGCTTGGAGAAGACACAATGAAAAAGGGGGAGATACCAACTGAAAAACAGCAATCTGGAGAACATCTGCTATGCAGAAAACAAAATGCAGTACACACTTCAGGAAGTTCCTGAAGACACTGCTTTATCACAGAATCATATATATATAACAAGCAACTCACAAAAAAGAGAGGAAAGGAGACACAGTCAATATACTTTCATTAAGCACAAAATGAGCATTTCCCAAACTTCTATAAGTCATATACCACTTGCACTTGCTATCACATCTGAGTATCCTATTTACTTCTTTTTTTTTTTTTTTTAAGATTTTATTTATTTATTTGATATAGAGACAGAGACCATGCAGAAGCAGGGGAAGTGGCAGGCAAAGGAAGAGGGTGAAGCAGGCTCCCTCTTGATCCCAGGACCATGCGATTATGATCTGAGCCAAAGGCAGATGCTTAACCAACTGAGCCACCCAGGCACCCTTCCTATTATTTACCTTTATTTTTAAAATCAGCACAAAATTATACATCACTGAGTCCTCTAAAAATAGACAACATCTTGTCTGTATTTTACTCTTTAATTTAACAAAGGAGCTGAACTGGGACATGCCTATGAGTCTTGAAGAATCCAGCTAACGTTTATCTCTTGGCATATGAACCCTCAAGGAAAAACTATCTCTAATTTTATATACTCTATCATGTTTCCCAAAAATTAAACTAGTCTTCAGATAACTTAATAAGACAAGCTACTTTTCCAAAATAAAAGAAATAGAGCTAGTCTAAAAAAAGTCTAGAAATGAAAACAAGGTATAAATATATTATCTTCTAATCAGAATGCTTAAGAAAATTAATTAACATTATCATGTACTACTTAGGTACTTTCATTGTACCTAATATCATGTACTACTTAGGTACTCTCATTGTACCTAATACTTAGGTAATAATGTTAATTAATTTTCTAAGCATATATAATTTTCTAAGCATATACTTAATTTAACTAACTTCACAGGGCAAAGGCACTACTCTAAGATACTTAGAATTCAAGTTTAAATTAGCAGTTTAGGGTTGTCAGGCAGTTCCATAAATAACAGACTCAACATATAAGGTCAGTATTTAAAAGCATATGACAACTATTTTATTCAAATAAAAAACTATCTTTACCACTCCTAAAAATGTGTAATGGGTCCTATGATACTTACGCTGCATAAGCTTTTGCTATCCTCATGAACATAACTTCATCACCTCCTTTATCTGGATGATATTTAAGTGAGAGCAAACGATACTGTTTCTTAATCTCTGCTACTGTTGCCCCCTAAAAAGAAAGCTTTGTTTCAGTAAAAATAAGCACAATGCTGTAAAAACATAATTCATCCCATTTTGAACTTTAAACATAAACTATTCAACATTTTCAGAAAGAGAAAATGTTTTCTTCCTATATGCTGTCCCATAAGTTTCATACCATGTATTTTTAAAATAAAAATATACTTATTTTGTCCAATGTTTATTTTATTGAGCACCTACTAGGTGTTGTGTGGTATACTAGGCACCAATGATTTAAGAATGAAACCACACGATGCCACATTAAAATAAAATAAAAGGATGGTAACATTTAAGTGATCACAGTAAATTAAGTCTGTCAAGAAATTCTCAAATCAAAGGTTAACTTCTTTTCTAAGAAATAATCAGAAGAATATCTGATTTCATTTGTTTACCAATATTTTAATATTAAACACTCAAGAAGTTTACCTTAGCTGTTTCCTAATTAGACTCAATTTCTATTAATAAATTTTTCATATTGATTTTTATGACATTAAATTGCCCCCCCAAATCTTTTAATCTTAAAAAAAAATCTCTCTTGATGACCATGATCATCACAAAAAGAAAAATCAGATGATATGATGCAAATTCGGCTTTTACAAAACAGAAAACTAGAAGATGTGTTTTGTATTGGTATTACATGAATACCTGGATAAAGCCATCTACTGAGCAAATACTAGAAGTAAAGAAAGTGGTTTGGGGAAAAAATGGAAAAAGCACTAGATTCAGACTGACTCCAGATAAGACACAGATTTTCCAGGCCTCATTTTCTCCACTGGAAAAAAAGGCTAGATGGTCTCCATTATTCATTTCAGTTCTAACTTTCCACTGATAAAAGACTAATTTTCTATTGGGACCCATCTCAATCAAGTTCAATCAAGAGATTACCTAGGGAGTATATCCAAGGTTAACCTCAATTTCCACTAACAATGAAACCAGTTCTTTGTAAGACATAAAGACTTAACACACTGCTTTAGTGTCAACTACCACAGGATCATGAGATTTTTGCACTCCAACTAACATAAATGAACCTCCTGGTTTTAACTTTGCATTAAACCAATCTTTTAAAAGTCTTTTAAAAATATCCTAACTTCTCATCTCATCTTCAAATATTCTTATGTCTAGCAATTTCAAACCAAGCCTTACTAGGATGGAAATTAACATCTGTAGCTTAAAAAACATATACATTAGAATAACAATGGATTACATATCCAAAGTCTGATTTCTTTAGGCATAACCCAATTCCTTTTAGGATATGGGCTTACAGTATTTTCACAGGGTCAATAAAGTATTGTGCATTGTATAAAAATGCTACTTACAGGATCCAAATTTAATACTTCATAAGGATTGTATTCTTGATATTCTCGGTCTGTTTTGGAAACTTTGTATGCAAGGAATAAGAACAATGCCCATCCTGCAAGCAGAACTATTTTCCTGTTTAGGAAAAAGATAGGTAAAGTATAAATAAATATACCTATATGGTTTTCCTTTAAGAGTCTATAAAGACATTATGACCAAACAAGGCTATAAAACAATCTAAAGTGTCTTACATCGCTATGATATTGATTCAGTTCCATAATCTCTGAGTTGTAAATTCCTGTCACAACCTCTGACTTTTTACTCTGAATTCTCTAGAATCTAGCAGTCTGCATCTAGAATCTTGCATGTTATATTCCTTCATTACTATTTGCAGAATTTTATGTATAGAATTTAATTCAATTTATTAACTTATTGGTCTCATGTTAGATCAAAATATACTAAGTATTCAGTAAACCATTTATGTAAAAAAAAAAACAAGAGCTGTTCTTAACCTAATAATTAGACTTTAAGTAAGATAAACTGCAAAAAATAATGGGTCAATTGTGCAATGAAGAATGAACAGCCTTGTTTATAACAGTAAAACTTAAGAAACAAATTAAATATCCATTTATATGGAACTAATTAAATAAACCATTTATAGGAGACTAATAAACCAAGACACAGCCAAATAATTAGCCAACACAGATATAAAAAGATGTAAATAATAGGATAAAAAGGAATATAAAAGAATACAGACATTGAAAAAAAACCTAACTCCTTCTCTCCAATATGTTCTGTTTAGTAAGAATATTTAAAAGACTGATATTATTAGTGTTCAGAGAGGCTGAAAAAAAAGGAACACTCATACCCTTTACACTCTGAAGGACTATCTGGCAATAAGGTATCAAAACCCTAAAGAAGTATACAAACCCTCTTAACTATCTATTTCAAGAAATTTAGAAGGAAATAAACTAGAATTAAGCATATAAAGTATAAAAAGCTGATTACAGAACAGAAATAATACACCAAATACACAGAAATAATAACAGAAAACACACACAGAGATGCCCATCAATAGAGTAGTAAACAAATAAATTAATGGAATACTAATAAAGTAAAATACCACCTAGCCAATAAAAACAATATCTGCTGTGGAAGATTATCTACCTTGTTAAATTAAAACAAGAAAAACAGCTTTCAAAGATATATGTATAATATGCTATTTTTAATAAATAAAAGTTTATTAAAAATATTAAAGGAAAATGATCTTAATAGTGGCTATATTTCAGTGATGAAATTAAGTTTTATTTTTTTATACTCTTTATAGCATAATTTGTTATGCTAAGGAGGAATTGTTAAACAAACACATAAAATGAATCCTACAAGCCTAATCAAACAAAATTGGAGAGGCATTTTTTTCAAAGACAGAAAACGTTACATATGTTTAAGCTTATTTGGTCAAAACCTAGTTTAAATACGTTTATTTGGAATGAGCCTTCAGGATCAAGTTCCAATCCACCTACTGACCTTTATCACCCAAATTAAAAAAACAAAAAACAAAAAACCCACTCCCAAAGTTCCCTAAGCTTTTCCTACCAACATGCTTTTGCTCTTCAATCTTTCCACCTAGAATTCCCATTCCCCATTTCTGCTTACCCAAACTATTGATCCTTCAAGACCCCCCTCAAAGCAATCCTTACCCTTGTCAAAGTGATCAATGGGGAAACCAGAGTTACTCACAAAGAAGCAAAAACCATGACTTTTCTCCTCCAACTCACTGCAAGCTCCTTGAGCACGTGGACAGGATCTTACTGAATTTTTTACTAACTTACTGAAATTCTGACTAACTGCTTAAACAAAGTTGGCATTCAGATACAAATTTCTTTCCATCTGGCCAAAATAACGTTCTAATCCTCATTAAGCACCTAATACTGCAAACTGCTTTCCATACTACCTATATCCCCAAAGGGAAAAGAATCCCTACCTAGAACACTCCCGCTTTTACCTAGCTATCTAGGGAGAGGTAATTAAGAACACAGGCTCTGGAACAAATCTACCTGAGGTCAAATCCCAGCTTTACCACTTATTAACTTAGAGATCTTCGGAAGTTGCTTTGTCCTTTACAACTCAGTTTCTAATTTTTACGATGGGTTTAAGAATTAAGAGACGAAGTATGTAAAGCACCTAGAAGGTACCTCACAGATAGTAAATAATCGATCCCTGTTAGCTGTTCTCAGTATGTCTTATCCAGACCTCACTCAGAGAAGCCTCCTGTCCCAAGGCAGAAAGCTCTTCCTCTGCTCTGTCATGGCACCCCCCCCACCCCCACCAGAGCCCTTACTAAACTCTATTATCATTACTTGTTTACTTGCCAGTTTCTCCCACAACCTATTAAGTTGCTGAACCACACTATTTGTTGATCACTATATATCAGTTCCTGGTATAACACCTGACATATAAATAATAGGCACACAATGATTACTGAATGAATAATGAAAATAATTTACATGGTAATTTTTAACTCAAACCCAAAATTTGCCATACCTTCGATATGCTACAGAACATGTGAATATCTGTAAGTTAATAATTCTACATTTTGTTTTGCCCGTGCCCCAAAGGCTAAGAAAGCTCAGAAAACAAAGATAAAAGTAAAACTGAAAATCACTAAAACAAGACTTAAAAGCAAACAAGGGTAGAAGGGAGAGGAAATCAAAACACCTAGGATAACTATAACCCATGAGAGATAACTCTCCATGTTGCACCTGGCTCTCTGAGAAGAAGGAAGGAAGGAAGAGAAGATTAGAGAAGCTCATAACAGAAGCCCCCAGGCTGATGAAAACTAACCACCAATAAAATCACACTTTAATTTCCTGAAAGCTAAAGCAAAGGTGGAAACAGAATGGATTTCATCATGATCTACACCCAATTTTTTAAAAACATATTTAGGTCCTGTGAAAAGGTAAGCATTTTTCCCTACATAAAGCAGCAGTGATCAACTTTGTGAAGTCTTGCGCTTTTTCTTTTAAAGTCAACTTCCAGAAATTAGGGCATTACACAATGACTGCTTAATTGTGAAACAAGGCTTTAAGGTTAAGTAGCACAAAGGTTTTGATGTTTCCAACCTTATCTAAATTGTTACCCAGTTATCTGTTTAATTCTTCCTCACTTACAAACATCCCTTAATCTGTGCTTCCACTGAAGTAAAGCAATTTACTAATCACTGAATAGAACTTCACAGAGTTGGATTTTTTCCTTGAACACTGAACCACAAAGTATTATCAAAACCCAAAAAGGAAGAGATTGGGAGACCAAAAATATTTGCCTTGCTACCTCCTGAAACTATAATTTAAAATGAGAAGCAAAAGCAAAGAGTAAACAGTGAACATAAAACTACTCTTCTAAAAACTAATTTTGCCTTTTAGTTTCGCACCAATGAAGAACTCTTAACACCAAAGCTAAAATTTCCCTAAACTAAGCAAAGTAAAACCTTACAAAGAAAAACCATTTAAACCCCTTGAAGTTACACAGATAAGTTGAAATTATCATCATTTAAGCCCAGATTAAAAAATAAATGGTTCTACTTTTACTAATTTCCTCTGCTAGTTCTTCCCCTCCTATCTACTGGATGGACAGATATATGTAATTCACAAGATACAATCCTCCAAAAATGGCAACTCTTTCACCTATCAGATTCACCTACTACTGCAAAATTGATGACTCAGGGTGAAGACCCAAAGCCTAGGCTCTAAACCAGCATACCCCATAGCCTTATAAAGTCAAACAGGCCTGCTCTAATTAAACATGCTAATGGCCTGTTTAATCAAACTGGCCTGCCAAAATAAAAGGTCCTGCTCTACCACTTCTGGCTCCAGGACCCTGGTCAAGTTACCTCATCTTCCTTTTAATTTCTTCATCTGACAAAACAGCAAAAACTGTTTTGAAGTTAATAATAAAATTATTATTTTATTATTTTGAATAAATATATTTAAGTTATTATGGGATTCAAATTATTCATAATTTACCACTTATTAACTTAGAGATCTTCGGAAGTTGCTTTGAAGTTCTGAAGTTAATAATAAAAGTTATTTTATTATGAATAAATAAAGTTATTTTGAAGTTAATAATAAAATTATGAGATAACACACAAAGCCCTAGCACAGCATCTAGCATACAGTATGTGCTCAATAAACTTTAATTACCACTACGAAAAATGCAAACTTGATTATGTCACCTCCCTGCTTTTGATAATCTTTTAAAGATTCCCCCATAGTCTTTAAGGCAAAATCCAAATCCTGACAAGATGCACAGGTCTTCCTTCAAGGTTTGACTTCCCCTTCTCCCTTCCTTCCCAAGTCAGTACATTCTCTCTCCTTTGAACTTCTAAATCACTCTGTTTAGAAACCTCCCAAATTCATATCTTATCCTCACCTAAGGCTACAATTTCTTTAAACATATGTTTTATTCATCATTATACCCATATTTTTATGTTACCTAGCAAAGAATAAGCACTATGTACTTTTTTTATTGAAACCAATTACTTACTTTACTGTAGGAATAATATTTGGCTGAGGTTTTAATAACCGTAAACGATACCACATACATCTTCCATACACTTTTCTGATATTCTTTAATCGAATTTGCTCTGTCAAAAAAAAAATAAATAAGGTGGTAAGTTAAAGCATTTGTCACACTGAAGGCAAAACCAGGTAATACCATACTAATCTTTATCACCATGCTAAAATTTTACTGGAGTATAAAATACTACCTACTCAAATAATCTTTAAGAAAAACTGACAATATTGGTTAATTCTTCTGCCACTCAGAACAAATGATCTATCTGGAAAATGTTGTTCAACTACCAGGCAACCATTTTCATGCGTGACTTAAATAATTTCTAATTAAAAAATGCAAAAACTGAATTGAACCCAAAATATTTAGTCATGTAATCAGCAATTTCTGAGAAATGCTCCCTTCCTTTCCCTTTTGCTAGAGAAGGCACAAAAAGTATAAAATAGTTGAAACATGCAGCTTATTAAGGAAGCTAAAGAGAAACAGTATTGTTCAATTATGAGAATAATTATGTTAAATTAGAGAAGTCACCCATACCCATAAGAAGTTAAATTAGGTTCATATAGGAGTTAAAGAAACGGCATTATTTTAGTAGCCAGGAAAAATCTTCAATTCAATTAAAGAGACATTAAACCAAAGCCAAAATATCATGTGTTATTTTACTAAACTCACTATCATCACTTGAATAACTTTCCCAAGTTTAAAAAAAATTAAGTTTTAAAATAAAAATGTACCTTTTCATGAAGATGGCATACAGAAAAGCAAAGGAAAAAACCCTCCTCCTCCCAAAGCCGAAGCCAAAATAAAGGTTTGGAAGGCCAAGAAGGCAATGCTGAAAGGCAACCACAGCCACCAAAAAAAGAAAGTAAGAAAAAAGAAATCTGTGTGTCATCCACCTTCTGGTAGCCCAAGACACTCCAAAGGTAGCCCAAATATTTTCCTTGGAAGAGCAAGAAGCTTGACCACTATGCCATCAAGTTCCCCCTGAGCAATGAGTCAGCCATGAAGATGATAGAAGACAACAATAATTGTTGTGTTCACTATGGATGTCAAGGCCAACAAGCACCAGATCAGATTATGAAGAACCTCTAGGACATTGTCAAGGGCCAAGGTCAACACCCTGATCAGGCCTGATGGGAGAAGAGGATATGTGATCCACTGACTCCTGACTATAATGCTTTGGTTGTTGCCAACAAAACTGAGATTGCCTACACTGAATCCCGCTGGCTAATACTAAATGGAAATTTTTCTACAATACTAGAAACTACAAAACTGGAATCCTTAAATGAGATGATAAGTAAAAGAACTTTGCATATAACAGAATGCTCCAAAGCCACCATGCAAGAAATCCAACTACCCTGTTACCACCCTGCTTTGAGGAAAGCATCCACATAGGAGAGGTATGTGGCAGGAGGTATCAGAACAGGTGTGAAACAGGATCCATAAACGGGAAGGGGTGGCAACAGCAAAGGAGACTGGTATTACACAGGAGGATTGATAATAAATTAACACATAAAAGATAACAGGAGTCAAGTTTTTTACCGTCAGAGAAGGGAGTTACACAAATGAAAAAATCGAAAATAAGAACAAATAATATCTTTCAATACAGAAATACAGATGTATTCTATACATATATATTCCCTAATACTATTAAGGGAGCCTAGGAGCAGTGGGTAAGGTCAAGAGCAGTGAGCATATTAACATCCAGATCTAGTTTCTAAATACCATTCTCCACTAATAAGAACAAGGGGTCCAAGTGTCTTTCCACAAAATACTGTAAAAGGGAAAGAAATAACTTTACAGTGGGAAAATATGGTAGGCTGAACAACTGTCACCCAAAACATCTACATCCTAATACCTTGAACCGGTAAATACATTATCTTACATAGCAAAAAAGACTTTACAAAGCCAACTAAATTAAGATGACATGGGGAGATGTATCCTACATTAACTGGATGGGCACAATGTAATCACAGGAGGAGGCAGGAGGGTTAAAGACAAAGATGATATGACTTTGGGAGCAGATGTTGGAGTGATGTTCTCTGAAGATGGAGGGAGGATACATAAGCCAATAACACAAGCTGTCTCTAAAAGCTAGAAAAGGCAAGAAAACAGACTCAATTCTAGAGCCTCCAGGAAGAACCAGTTCTACCAACCCCATGACTAGCACAGTGAAAGTGATTTTGGACTTCCAGCCTCCTGAACTGTAAGAGAATAAATTTGTGTTGCAGTAAGTCATTAAGGTTGTAGAAATTTGTTACAGAAGCAATAGGAAATTAATACAGAAAGCCTGGCAGACGTTATCTTAATCAGATGATCAGTGAACATCAACAGCATTGGGACAAAATGCAATCATATACCATCTGATAGAATGTAGTAAGAGACACACAGAATCAGTTGTGTAAAATTCCTGCCCAAGATATATAACCTGAATCTAATCATGAAAAAACACCAGACAATCCAAATTCAGGTTCATTCTACAAAATAATTGGCCTATAATCTTCAAAGTCAAAAAGCTGAACTGTTCCAGACTGAAGGAGATTAAAGAAAGATGTTAATTAAATGTCACATGTGATTCTGAACTGGATCTTCTGCTATAAAGAACTTCAGAGACAAAACTTAAATAGGGTCTGAGAATGAAGTGGTAATGTTAATATATTTATTTTCATAGTTAAATTATGGACACTTTTGAAAGTATCACTGGTGACTTTTTAATCTGTATTTCATTAAATTAAGCCTCCACAGTCTCCCATTTCAACTATAAAACCAAGGAAATGTTTGAAAAGGTTATAAAAACAATGCTGAATTTTCCATCAACCAGATGGCTTGATCGATTCAATAGGAGGATATTCTCCCAATGTCTCTGGCCCAAAAAAAGTACACATGGTTTTCAGCCCCATAGTTTTTCACAATGTGTACATGTACATTCTATGCCTCGCTCTTCCAGTCCAAAACGTAGAAGATCTTAATTTTTTAGGATACCACTGAAGTCAGTCAATAAGTACTACAAGCTATGGTTCACACAGTAACACACTGACATTTAGATTTCCAGCACAACGGAATATTCAGAGCACACATTCCAAATCTCTACATGAATGACCTCAAGTCAAAGTACATATCACAAGTGAAGTCCTTCCAGTAAGTTTTTTACCAGATATTTAGAATGTAAAAAAAAAAAAAAAAAAAAAAAAAGTTCATTTATAAACTTCTAGTTGTCATGGCTAGTAAAAATTATATTAATAACACCATTAACTTATAGTTTTTAAAGAAATCATCCACATTTATAGAAAAGGGAAATGACAAAGTCATAAGACAATTCTGTGGTTTAAAAAACAATGTAATAACATATTATGATTGCTCTCAGCAGCTGAACATAAAGTTTTTGTCTGTGGAAACAGTACAGGTTTGGGGGAAGGTTATTATGGTTGTGCTTCTAAGCTATACAATGTCTTAGCTAAAATAGTCACAGCCATCTGTCCATGCCAGAATGATCTGACAGGGTGTAGTATATCTCAGTGAACTCTTAGCACCATATTCCTAGAACCCAAAGAGCTGAAAGAATGCTAGCCAGAACTGAAGTTTTCAAACCTGTTTGCTTGATTATCAAAAAGAATTTTCAAAAATCATATTATCTACTTGTAGATTTCCAATTTGGCATCTCAAATTTTTTATAAGAAGCCTGAAGAGTTGCAAAAGATGTCATTTTTGACGGAGTTAACATTTTAAAATAGAATAGTTCCATAACTTTTAAACACACCAATATAATCTAAATACCTCAGCAATTTCATAGCAACCATCATACATTTACAAAATTTCATGAACAAACCAACCCTTTATTCTACTTGCCCCACATAATTCTATCCTAATGTAGCATATTTTTATCCTGATAAGTCATTTCTTATAATACTGACAAATACCTCTTAAAATTAATTTTTTCTTCCCCGTGACTATTTTTTCCTAACATTTTATTTTGAAAATCTTCAAACCTTCAGAACAGTTGAAAGAATATTACAGTGAACAATACCCTTCCTAAATTCACCAAATGTTAACATTTTGCAACTCTCGGCCTTACCTCTAGTTTCCTTTTTCTCCTCCCACTCTTTTTTATCTGAACTATCTTCCTGTAAACTGCAAATATCAATATGGTTCACCTCTAAATGCTTTAGCACCTAGTGCCAAAGAACATAGTTAAGTTTATCATACCCAGGTTTGACATCCGTAAGCTTTTAGATGTTAATTTGATGCTACTTTTTTTGGTGCTATCAAGACAACATAAATAAGTTAATAAATTATTAAAATTAGAGTAAAATATCTGCTATGCTGTCACTTATAAGCTTATAAATATCCCATAAATACCAAAACTTATTTTAAAAAGTGAAAAGTACATTTTGCCAGTATTAGACAAAATAGCTTTATCTTCTAATTTAAGTATATTTTGTTAAAACTTGGAAGCTACAGATTACCTTGAATCATTCAATTTACCAAAAATACCCCCTATATAACTAAATTGGCAAAGGCAGCCCTCACTGTTAAATCAATTAGACAAATCAAACTTGGTCAAAAAAAAAAAAAAGTATAACTCTATTTTTTTCAGTTCAAATAAGTATACAAATACATTGATATTTTGAATATTTTAAAAATCACTGAGAAATAAATTTTAGAACATACCTTATAATACAGATGACTTAAATTAATAAAGCTAAATGATACATAGAGAGGACATCATTTATTTAAAAGAAAAAAGTACCACATTTCTCTTTCCAAAATTCAGTGGCTATTAAAACTATTCCTAAATCCCTCAGGGGTCCAAGAAAATAGTACCAAGAGTCAAAAGGTTATATTCAATAATCCAAAAATCTAAGACATTATACATCAGTTTTCTAGCTGCCCGAAGTCTTTCTGCAGTTGGTTGAGAATATATTACCTCACCATGATGATACTGGCTCACTCACCATTGGGACAATTTTGTTTTATTAATTTTAAAAAATAGGAAAACACATTTTACTATAATAGTGTGGCTTGGTTCCCAGAATGCTGCAAAAGAGGAAAGGCGTGACAATGATAATTTGTTAGTGAAAAACTGGTAATCACTGCTCTAGACCACCAAAACCACAGCTTCCCTAAATCATCCTAATCTCAAAGTACACTAAGAGAAACTAAAGCTGTTGTTATGATCTTAACTTGAATCTGAACAGGTAGCCAAAATGTGTCATTTTCAAGGTGAGGTCAGAACCAACCATTTGGATTTTGGACAGACAGAGGGACTGACTAAACACAACTCACCACTGCCAGCACACACAATCACAGGTTACCTAATTGAAAGGTTTCAGAAACTTGGGTTCATCTGCCACCTACACCAGAGAAGGAAACCTAGATAATTTATCATATGCTGTACTGAAAGTAGGAAAAAAAAAAAAAAGAATGTGTGTATGGTATGGAATGGTTGCTTACCTTCACGATCATAGAGCCGAGGGGGGCTCTGGTTCACTGCTGCCATGCATCAGGAGAGTACTGTACCACATATCATCAGCCCAGAAAAAGATGAAATTCAAAATTCGAAGCACAGTTTCCACTGAGTATGTATTAATTTCAAACTTTATAGTCCAAAAATTTTAAGTTGAACCATTATAACCCGGGACAATCTGTATGCTATTTTATAGTATGTCTTTTTAAATATGCAAATAAAATTTTTTAATTAAACATTTTAAGTAGAAAAGACAGCCTGTAAAAGGATACATAAGCAAAGTGACCAAAAACTATTTTCATCTCATTAAGAAATAGGAGAATACTGAGTCAAGATCTTGTCACTTCTCTGCTTAAAAACCTTCAATAGCTCCCCACTGAACTTAAATAAACTCCAAGCTTCTCATCCTGGCTTACAGACATGCTTTGCATCCCAGCTCCTTCTCTGACTTTATCCCAGATTATTCTCCTCACCTGGCAAACTCCTGCCACTCTGGTCTTCTCTGTTCATGGAATATGCCCAACTTGTTTTTGCCTTAAAGGCTTTTGTACACACACTACTGTTCATCCAGCCAGTAACAGGCCAAAAGAACAATTCAGATCTCTGAATAACTGGCTTCCTTCCTTACGTCACTTGGCTTGAAAGAACATTCTCAGGAAGACTTTCTCTGAAAATCCTACTTCTCTGCACAGTATATAGCACTATCTAGTATTTTATTGTTTGTATGTAGCATGTCAATCATCTCCCCCACACTAGGATGTAAGCTTCAAGAGAATAGAGATCCCATCTACACTGTTTAACCCACATTCCACTACCTAAGACAATGTCTGGCAAATAATAGGTGCCTAATAAATATTTGTTAAATACATGAATTTTCTCATTTAGACATTCCAATAGCCCTGGGGATATGTATGTACGTATTATACTTTTTTTTTTTAAGATTTTATTTATTTATTTGACAGAGAATACAAGTAGGCAAGAGAGGCAGGCAGCGAGAGAGAGGAGGAAGCAGGCTCCCCGCTGAGCAGAGAGCCCGATGCAGGGCTCGATCCCAGGACCCTGGGATCATGACCTGAGCCGAAGGCAGAGGCTTTAACCCACTGAGCCACCCAGGCACCCCGAGTACATATTATACTTTAAAAAAAATTTGAAGCTCAGAGAGGTTAAGTAACTTGCCTACAGTTACAAAGAGTACAAAGGAATAGCAAATAATCATTAAAGAAGAGCTAGAGGACAAGAAAAACAAAACTGAAAATAAACTATTGGGACTACACCAAAATAAAAAGCTTTTACACAACAAAGAAAACCAACAAAAAGGAAATGCAACCTACTGAATGGAAGAAGACATCTCTAAATGATATATCCAACAAGGGGTTATTATCTAAAATATAAAGAACTTACATAACTCTACACTTAAACTGTAATTCTCTTACAAAAAAACATAGGGATAAATTTTTATGACCTTGGATTCACCAATAGATTCTTAGATATGACAACAAAAACAAAAGAAACAAAGGATAAAATAACTTGGACTTCATCAAAGTTAAAAACTTTTGTGCATCAAAGGACATAATCAATAAAGTGAAAAGACAGAAGATGTGGTATATATATATACAATGGAATACTATGCAGCCATCAAAAGAAATGAAATCTTGCCATTTGCGATGATGTGGATGGAACTAGGGGGTATTATGCTTAGCGAAATAAGTCAATCGGAGAGAGACAACTATCATATGATCTCCCTGATATGAGGAAGTGGAGATGCAACGTGGGGGGTTTGGGGGATGGGAAAAGAATAAATGAAACAAGATGGGATCTGGAGGGAGACAAACCATAAGAGACTCTTAATCTCACAAAACAAACTGAGGGTTGCTGGGG
>PISX010017453.1:0-43353 GCA_004024625.1 Mellivora capensis
GAGTAGAATTTTGATCTCAGGCTGATTTCATGAGTGATCGGAGTTCCTTGGTAGGTAATCAGCTCACTTTAGGGGACAGGTTGAACCAGAGCATCCTCCTAGTTCCCCGCCATCTTGTCTCCTCCTATTTACTTATATTCTAATATTATAGAATTCATTTACTTACTGTCTGACTCTTCCATTAGAACATAAGTTTCATGGATTATTGTGTTCATAGATATATTCCTGGCACCTAGAATGACATCTGGCATGTAGTAGGTGATCAATAGATATTCTGGAGAGGAAGGAAGGAAAGAAGGAAAGGAGGGAGGAAGGAAGGGAAAGAAGAGGAAAGGGAGGGAGGGAGGGAGGAAGGAAGGAAGGAAGGAAGGGCGGGCTCCATGGGACCGGATACCTTCATTTATTAATCGCTATTACTCCAGCCCCTAGAACAGTTCCATGAACAGATTTGTGAGTAGATTAATCTAGTGGATCTTTAGATTTTTTATGTTGTCAGAACTCCTACTCATAACCTCTAGATCTTAGTGACAGTTTGGGATTTCCTTGTAGTCACATCTCATGTCTCCCTAGTGGCAGGACAGAATAAGACGGTTTCTGTGAGCTTTTGAGTGTTTTAGTTTATTTACCTATTGATTTATCAAGGTAGCATATGCTGAAGGGGTGAAAACTGGTAGGTGCACAGGCCTGGGAGGGAATCTGGACCCCAGTGATTTACCTCCCTTTCTCCTCCTTCCCCTTCCTCTCCTTTCCTTGTCATGCCTTGTGAATAGGACTTCATTCTGAAGAGGTTTGAGTCTCTTTAGAAGTTAATGCCTTTGAAGGCTGAGCCATGAGACAAGTTGGGTCTTGGGCATGAAGTCCCGTGGCTCCTGCCCATCCAAGTGAAGAGTTGCCTGAGCCAGCCATGGGAAGCAGCTGGGAGGAGTGGAGAGCAGGCCACTGCTGGTCAGAGCCAGTCCCCCCCACCCATGACTGCACACAGTTTATCTCCTTCCCATTCCTGAAGGCAATGGTGTGCAGAAGCAGGTGTCTGCTGGTGGGTATCAGACACACAGTCCTGCTGGTTGTTGGCAATTACCACAGAGCCGTAGGTGTCAGCTATGGCATTTCTACATATGTCAGGTGCTAGGAGCAAGGACCTTTCAGGAAGAAGCTTGTTTAAGTGCCACTGTCTAAATTAGATCTGAGTTTCGATGAGCCTTAGATTCTCGATATTTATCTTGATTATTTCTGTACATTAATTTTCTGTTCCTATTCTAAGTCTTTACTAAGTCATTTCTAAAATCATTCATTAAAAAAAGAACAGATTCAGATATCTTCTATTTGGAGAGAAGTATGCTAGGCATCCTGGGAATGATGAATTAGACTCACATCCTTCATTCAAGGAACGAGTCTGGAGGGGAGTTGAGGGGAGCCCAACTAGACAATGATACCAGACCAGCACTGCCACCACCAGCACTAAATGAGAGCTTACCTTGTGTCAGGCTTTGGTGGAAAGCTTTGCATATATTAGTACTGTATATTAATACATGGATAACTCATTTAATACTTACAGTAATGCAGCCTAGAAAGTAGTATTTTTATCTCTATTTGACAGATGAAGAAACTGTCTAAGTGAATTGTTCAATGTCACAAAGCTAGTAACAGTGGAGAGATTTCTAGCCAGGATCTAGAATGTGGATGCTTAGCTACTGTCTTAATCTGTTTGGGCTGCTGTAACCATATACCATAGACTGGGGGGCTTAAATCACAAACATTTATTTCTCAGAGTTGTGGAGGTTGGAATGTCCAAGATCAGAATGCTGTCATATTTGGTGTCTGGTGAGGTTCACTTCCTGATTTGTAGGTGGCTATCTCCTGGCGGAGTCTTCAAGAGGAGGGAGGGGCAGGGAACTTTCTCGGGCCTCTTTATAAGGGCACTAATCCCATTCATGAGGGCTCCACCCTTATGACCTCATCATCTCCCAAATGCCCCACCTCCTAGGACTACCTAGGGATTAGGATTTTGCTGTACGAACATTGGAGGGATACAAACATTCAGTCAATAGCAACTACCAAGAGAAGATAAAATGAAAGGCTCAAATTTCGCTTCATTGGCTCTATGGCTTTCATGTGGAAAGTTTGTGGCCTTGAAGATTGTGACCTGAATGGATGAGCAGGCTTGGAAAAGTAGAGGAGGGAGAAAGAAGGACACTTTAGACATGTGTCATCCAGTAACCACGTCTGCAGTGCTGGAAATATTCTGTATTCAATATGGTAGTAAATAGCCATACGTACCCAGCAAACATTACAGTGTGCCAATGTGACAGGAAATGAATATCTAATGTTGTTTAATTTTAATTACCTTGAATGTAACTGGCCACATGTGATTGTTGGCAGCCATATTGGTCGGCATAGCACTAGGGATCTCCTGCATCAACACCACAGTTACAAGTGTAATGGGGGATTGAGAGGCCTTCATTTTCTGGGTAGGTGAACCTGAGAGAGATGGGAAATGGGTGTCAGGTAATGGATGTCACCTAAGGAACTGAGCTTTATTGAGAAGACACTGAAGACCTGGTCAGGATTCTCAATCTGGCAAATAACTTGACAAGTGGGAAGAAACAGAGAGGGCAGGATGAATTGGATAGTGAACAGGGGGGAGTCTGGAAAGTCAGATATTGAGCTAATGCAATCAGATTCCTTAAGAGGAATTTTAGGACTGTTTTTAGGACTAGTATACAAATTAGGGAAAAATAATAAATAAATTAATCAGGTTTTTTTTTTTTTGTTTTTTTTTTGTTTTTTTGTTTTTTTTTTTAGAAAGGGAGAGGCAAGAGAGGGCCAGAGAGAGAGGGAAGGAGAGATTCTTAAGCAGGCTCCATGCCCTGTGCTGAGCCTGATGCAGGGGTCGATCTTATAGCTCTGAGATCATGATCCTGGCTGAAATCACAAGTCGGTCGTTTAAACAAATGAGTCACCCAGGTGCAGTCAGGTTCTCATTTTTGATGATTTTGGGCAGTGTAGCCTTATTTGCTTAGCTGTAATTTTACCCTTTTACCCTTAATTCTTAGCTCAAACTTTATTTGTGACAATAACCAACTTGAGCTGGCTTAAGCAAAAATGAATCATGGTAAGAAAGACAGCTAGATGGCTCATTGTGTCCAAGAACAAGGGCCTCTGGAAGACTGAAACCGAGAACTGGGAAATGAGCAAGAACACAGGCAGTCCTCTGTCTTTCTTACTTTTTGTTTCTTCAGGTGTCTGCTCTGTTCTCTCTGCAGACTGCTTGCTCTCATGGTGGGAAAAAAACTGCCTTCAAGGGCTCAAGTCTCTATGTCCTCGGCTGCAACCACATGCAAAAACTCATTGAGGATCCCAGAACCCCAGCTCAAAAACGAGGAGTTTGACTCTCTCTGCTTGACTTATTTCACTCAGCATAATATGCTGAGTGAAATAAGTCAAGCAGAGAGAGTCAATTATCATATGGTTTCACTTACTTGTGGAGCCTAAAGAATAACATGGAGGACATTAGGAGAAGGGGAGGAGAAGGGAGTTGGGGGAAATTGGAGCGGGAGAGGAACGATGAAAGACTGCGGACTCTGAGAAACAAACTGAGGGTTTTGAAGGAGAGGTGGGTGGGGGGTTGGGTGAGCCTGGTGGTGGGTATTATAGAGGACACGTATTGCATGGAGCACTGGGTGTGATGTATAAACAATGAATCTTGGAGGGGCTCCTGGGAGGGTCAGTGGGTTAAGCCTCTGCCTTCAGCTCCAGGTCATGATCTCAGGGTTCTGGGATCAAGCCCCACATTGGGCTCCACTCAGCAGGGATCCTGCTTCCCCCCTCTATCTTTGCCTGCCTCTCTTCCTACTTGTGATCTCTGTCTGTCAAATAAATAAATAAAATCTTTTAAAAAAATGAATCTTGGAACACTGAAAAAATAGTTTAAATAATAAAAAACAAACAAACAAACAAACAAACAAAAAACCGAGGAGTTTGGGTCAGATGCCCACTTTGGTTCAAGCAGCTACAGCCTGAGATGTAGAGTCAAAAGGGCCAAGGGCAGCTGGGTGGGGAGAAAAATTTCCAGAAGTAGAAGTTCCCTATGACTTGGACAGATGCACAAAGGGTGACCGCCACAGTTAACTCCTACTACTCTCATGGGGAAATGTTGGCTGAGCTGCAGTCCCATTTGAGAAAGGCAGAAATGCCTTCATTAATGCCAACAATAAACACAGACAGGAGTTCAAATTGTGATTAGAATTGACAGCCAGAATGTAACCAGAACACTGATTGGTCAACCCTGGTAATTGTTCTTTCCCATTGAGCTTTTTGGCTTCTCTTGGGCTCACCTTCTGTAACATGTGCTTTAGACTGAGAAATAGCAGTTTCCCCTGTTAGGATGAAGAGTGCTGCTTCTACCCTCTAAGTTACAGGGAAAGATTCAGGTACAGCACAACAAGACCTGAGATGACTGGTTCTTATTTTGCAACGTAATTGCAGAAGTAGTACTGAATTGTACAAATTGGTAATCACACCTCATATTCTTGACTGCTTTTTATCAGGTGCTGAAAATGAATGATCTAATAGTAGCAGTTACTGCAGATAGAGCTGTTCAAATCAAAGACTGGCTCAAGTGGAGGCCATTCAGGTGATAACATGTATGGTGACCCCCCATTTTTGGGAGGAGGCAGTCACTCTCCCATTTTGGAGATGCCCTGAATTCTGTAGGATACCAGCTGGCAAACGTGCTTGCTGGTCACAGAATTAGCAATTTTTTTTTTTTGTCATAGAATGTAGGTTTTCAGGGTGTGTGCTCTAAGTATGAGGTCAAGATGGGAAGAGACAAGGAATAAGGAGAGAATGCCAAGGGTAAAGGACCTGTGTTTTTTGCTGTGCCATATTCACATAAAGGTTATATATACTTTGCATTACTTAAATTGTCTTCACAACCTTTACCTAGTGCTCATTTCTTGAGCATCCACTAAGTGTCTCTAGTCTAAGTGTTTGTGGTACTATTTTAAGTAGGTGTGATACATCAGCGACCAAGTCAGAAAAGATTCTTACCTCCTCTCTGCTTTCGTTCTAGCGTGTTGGCACAGTGGGAGAAGACAGGTGACAAACATAATGAGTAAATTATATATCTGATCTTGGAAACTAAGCAGGGTCAGGTCTGGTTAATACTTGGATGGGAGACTGCCTGGGAATACTGGCTGCTGTAGGCTTTAAAAAAAGAAAAAAAAAAGTAAATTATATAATGTGTTAAAGGTGATGCTGTAGATAAAGAGAAAAGTAGGGCAGGTTAAGTGGCTAGGTCTTACTGAGAAGGTGGATGTTGAGCAAAGACTTGAAAGAGTTATAGGAGGTAAAGCCTGGAGTAGCCAGGCAGAGGGAAGAGCTGATGCAATGGCTTGGAGGTAGGAGAGTCGCTGGAATCTTCCAGCAGCGTCAAGAAGGCCAGTGTAGTTGGAGAGGAGTGGAACAGGGAGGGTTGAAGGTGATGTCAAAGAGGGCAGCTTGTGTAGGGGGTCGTGTGTGGACTTGGTGGGGGACACCAAAACATCTTTGAGTTTTTGTCTAAGTGACACTGGGAGCTCGTGAGTGAGAGAGTGGCATGCTCTGACCCAGGTAATTTTGAAGGCATATTTTACATGCAGTAAAATGCACAGATCTGAAGAGTGTCATTGGACAAGTTTTGGAAAATGATGAAGCCATCACTCAGGTCAAGATATAGAACATTTTGCTCAGTGTTGAAACTTTTGTCATGACCCTTTATTATTTATTATGTTGATTATTTCTTTCTATTTTATTTGGGTTTGATTTTCTCTTTTTCTACTTTCTAGAAGTGGTAGCTTAGATCAGGGGTCAACAAACATTTTCTCTAAAGGGGAGAATGGTAAATATTTTACATTTTGGAGGCCACACATTTTTTACTGCATATACCCAACTCTGCCATTGTAGCGCAGAGCCGTGAGAGGCAGTATGCAATCAAGCGAGCATGGAGTGTTCCAGTAGAACCATTAACAAAAAGAGACAGCAGACTGGGTTTGGCTTGTGGGCTGTAGTTTGCTGACTCCTGGATTAGATGGCTGCTTTTGAAGCTTCCTTCTTTTTTATTTTTGCTATTATATCGTTCAGTTCTAAAATTTTCATTGATTCTTCTTTATTTCTTTGCTGACACTGTATTTTTTAGTTTGTTTCAAGACCATAATTCCTCACTGAAGCATTTTTATAATGGGTGCTTTAAAATCTTGGGCAGGGGCACCTGGATGGCTCAGTCAGTTAAACATCCAACTCTTGATTTCAGCTCAGGTCATCTAGATATCTCTGGCCCTCATCACTTCCCTGTGCAGAACCACCTTTATGCTCTTTTTAATGACTCTTATACCTCAACACTTCTGTGTCTCTCTCCTCCTGGTCTCTGCTTAGGCTATTTTGTCTGCCTTTGGAGGGACCTCCTTACCATAGAACGCCTCATTTATTGAAAACCTGCTTAGCAGAGCCTTCTGTGATGTCCCTTCTATAGAAGGAATCTCGGTCTCTGCATGTCTCTACAATGTCTTGTAAATAAACACCTCCATTATTGAACCTCAGCAGACAAGCTAAGAAAGTCTCCACTGTGTGTTGGGCACTGTGCCGGGTGCCAGGACTCATTGAGTTGGAGCTTGGCCTTGTCACCACACTGGAATGGAGCTTCTAGTCTGCAGCTCTTTCTGGACCTCATGAGGACAAACCTATGTCTCTACCACTTCTCTTTGGAAAGGACCTAGCATGAGACATGACACATAACAGGAGTTTCAGTGCTGGAAAAATCAAGTTATGTTAAGAATAGGACCTTCACTGTTGGGGCTTGTTACCATCAGCAGTGGGTTTGGGATTCCACAGATACCAATCAGAGGATTCATCGCCAGGGCTGTGTTGAAATCCCAGCCACAGTATTTGTGTCCTCAGGAACGAAAAGTAATTCCTCTATGTTGTGGAGCTACGCACTGTTGGAACTTATTGTAGAGATCAGGTCATTAATCCAGTATTCCCAAAAGTGTGCATGGTTGGACTGATTGAATACAAGGTGACTTAGGGTGCAGATGGACTCAGTTTTTGATAGTTAAATATTTCAAATGTACATTAGAAAAATACACATAGCATACCCATGATATTACTGTTTAACATGTGAGTAAGTATAAAGGCAAACATTAGATAATCATGTTTTAAGTAACAGAATATATAATATGAAGAAATGATAAAAATCGGGAAGGTGGCACATGAATGAGAACAGTTTGCTTATTTTGCAGATGACTAAAACCAAGGCAAGGAAGAGTTTGTTCAAGGTCCTACAGCTTGAAAGTGGCTAAGCAGGAATGAGGCCTCTGACCACCTTGGTCTCCAGCTGGAGAAATTTCTGTGTTGCGTTCCTAGCTCCAGGTGGCTGTAGAGAAGGACAGACTGGAGAGTAGGAATTTGGGTGTGGGCACCAGGTGGCCTGTTTGGAGCCATGGAAGAGTGTGGGAAAGGAGGAGGAAACCAAAGGGAACAGAGAGGGCTGGAGTGTGATAATAAGCCCTCAGTTGAGCCCGGGCTGCCGACAGCAGTGGGTGGCCTCGCTCTGGTTACTGCTTCTCTCTGCGGGGGGGCAGGGTGGAAGCTTCACTTCAAGAGAGGGTCCTGCCCTTAGCTAGCATATTAATGCCAGTGGACCCTGGTACCAGAAAAGGGCCAAGTAAGAAAATTTTTTTCCATTCATGTCCAGACAGTGTCTCTTTTTTATTTTGTTACACCATGTAGTACTCTTTGGTGCCTTTGGATTGGAGGGATGTTTTCATCCCACTGAGGGAACTTTCTTTGGGGATTGGATTGGAAGGGATAGAAGAAAGGAATCCCGCTATCCTTCCATGTGCTACTCCCCAGTCTACCCTGACAAACACTGCAGCAAAGAACAAAAATGGCTCTACCAAGAATTAGTTCTTCAGAGAAATCCCTCCTTGTCTGCACAGGGACCTGGGAGCTATCAATGTGCTGGAGTTGGCTGGCTGTCCTTGGAGTGAATGTTGTTTTGGGATCCTTGATTTTCTTGGAAGGACATCTTCTTAAATGGTGGGATTTTTTATGCCAGGATTCAAGGTAGGGAAGCCTGTCCCCCCATTCTCTCACCACAGAGCATTCCCCCCCCCCACTTATTCCAGAAATATATATTGGGCCCCTACTATGTGCCAGATGCTGCCTTGGGCCCTAGAGACACAATGTAGGCAAGGCAGGCAAGACCCCTCTTACATTCTAGTGGGGAGACACCAATACACGCATAAAGGCTGGAGTAAAATATGTAGACTGTGATCCATACCATGGAGGAGAGACACTGGAGATGAGCCAGGGAATGATAGGCAAGGCCTCATTTTGAGGGGTGGGCAGGGCAGACCCATGGGAGGAATTGAGCCCCAAAGAATCAGGAGGCAGGCACCATGTGAAAAGCTGAAGGAAGAGCCCTGCCCATGGAATGACTAAACACACTGTTTTGGAGGTGGGAGAGAGGTTGGCTCCCTTCCCAAAGGCCAGTGTGGCTGGAGTGTGGTGGTGCTGAGTGGGTGGGAGGAGGAGTCTGGGAAGTGGGCAGGAGCCAGATCATGCTGGTCTCTGCAGGTCATGGTAAGGGGGTTGAAAGGACTTGCTTGGAAGAGCAGTGGGGAGCACTGTAAATCTTACTGCCAGTTGCTGGTGTCAGACCTGGGGGTTAAGGTATTGGTCAAGACATTCCTACGCTGGGCTGACTCAAGCCCAGATATCGGCAATGTCCACCAGGAAGGATACAGGGATGACTGACCCAAGTGTCATCCTGTCCTCTCCCTCTGGTTGGATTTTTATTTATACTTCCATCCTTTATAGAGGGACTCTCCAAGGCCTTTTGGGCCTCATTATATCCAACAAAGCAGGTTCAAGCATAAATCTTTGTTTGAAGTAACTCCAGTGGGAAATTTTCTCTACAATGCAATACTAGGAAAAAGTAGTCTGTTTTCTAAAGAACATTATGTGTTTTTTCCTTCTCTTTGACAGAAAGATTTATGGAACTGGCTCTTTTTCCTCTGCCTTTGGGTTGCTAGGACACTCAGGGCAAAATCTTTGGTGCTCAAATAGATTGACAAAGTGAATCTATTAGAATCCCAAAGTGAAAAGAAACATTCTTCTTTTTTTTTTTTTTAAAGATTTTATTTATTTACCTGTCAGAGAGAGAGAGAGAGAGAGAGCGAGCACAGGCAGACACAGTGGCAGGCAGAGGCAGAGGGAGAAGCAGGCTCCCTGCCAAGCAAGGAGCCCGATGCGGGACTCGATCCCAGGATGCTGGAATCATGACCTGAGCTGAAGGCAGCTGCTTAACCAACTGAGCCACCCAGGCGTCCCAAAACATCTTTTTTAAAAAAAAAAAAAAGATTTATTTATTTATTTGACAGACATATATCACAAGTAGGCAGAGAGGCAGGCAGAGAGAGGAGGAAGCAGGCTCCCCACTGAACAGAGAGCCCGATGTGGGGCTCGATCCCAGGACCCTGGGATCATGACCTGAGCCAAAGGCAGAGGCTTTAACCCACTGAGCCACCCAGGCGCTCGACCTGAAACATTCTGATTCTATTTCCCATTCTTGGTCCTGACTTCCACTTGAAAAAATTTAATTTTCCTCATCCTCATTTTTTTTTTCAGATCCTTTCTAGATCAAAACAGGCATAAATTAAAAACAACAACAACAACAAAAACAACTCACTTCCCAAAATGGCCCTGCTGTGGTCTAAGCCAGTGGCTCTCCCATTCCCTGGCTTTCCAGTGTCTCCTCTGAGGCCTAGCGAGGAGCCACCTCCAGCAAGAGCTCTTCCCCACTGTGACTCTTCTCCAGATCTCTACAGCTGTTCTGGTGAGTACTACACTGGGCAGCTCACTGGAGTGCTTGGATGTGATTTAGGTGTCATGAGAATCACTGTGTGCACTGTGTTGAGAACAGACCTAATGAGCGCTCTGGTCTGAATTGTATCTTTCCTCAAGTACATATGTTGAAATCCCAACCCCAGCATAACGGTATTTGGAGGTGGGGCCTTTGAGAAGTAATCAGGTTTAGGTAAGGTTGTGAGGGTGGGGCCCTCAAGAGTGAATCTGTGTCCTTATGAGAAGAGGAAGAAAGATAAGAGTGCTCTCTCTCTCTGTCCTGTGAGCACATAGTGAGAAGGCAGCTGTCTGCAAGCCAGGAAGTGAGCTCCCACTAGGGATCAAATTGGCCAGCGCCTTGAATTTGGACTTTCAGCCTCCAGAACTGTGAGAGAAAAATGTGTGTTGGTATTCTGTTACAGCAGCGAGAGCTGACTGAGACACTGGGGCAGGGGTATGGAGAAGAATCATGTTGGAACCAGCATAGCAAGGGAGGTGGGAGATGTTTGATACAGGATATATACAGAAAACATTTCTGTGGATTATAGATGAGCAGATTAAGGCTGGCTTCAAAGATCTGGACCAATGACACGAAGGGTGGAGATTCCATCAGGGATGGAGCAGACTTTAGGAACTCCAGTGTCAGTATGCAAGCTGGGACACCTCTGAGTCATGTGCAGCAGAGATGCCCCATGGCCTGGGAGTCTGAGGTCTCACATCATTACTCTAAGCCTCCTTTACCTCTTCTGTCAAATGGACATAGTCGTACCCTTAATGAGACAGAAAGTCAGAGGGGTAGGAAGGATGAATGGATGTGTAAGTACAGAGGGTTGAGCAGATACAAAAAGTGGTCATTTCACCTGCTGGTCGGAGGCCTGTGAGGGAAGACTGTGCTGTCCAAAGAGCATCTCAGCTTCTTCCTCCACTTGAACCATCCACCCCGTGACATGCAGATTCTTGTCCCATTGCAGACCTATAGAATTGGGATTTCTGAAGATGGGACTTGGGAATTTGTTTTCCCAACTCTCTCTAGGTGATTCTCATGTACCTAGAAGCTTGAGAAAGTCACTTCCACTATTGGTCAGGCAGTGTATCCTGAGGATACTAGGAGTGGGTAGAGCCAGTGAGTGGAACACACTGTGACCATGACCAAGTCAAGAATTCCAAGTGAAATTGAAAAAGTAAGCGTGAGCCTGGAGACTGCAGGGGCAGCTCTTGGAATGGAGCAAAAAAAAAGCAAAGTCAGGAGCAAAGTGAGAGAATCTAGATGAGGTCAGAGAGTGGGCGTGGAGGATGGACAGCCAAGGGGTGCTTCTGTTGGTCTCCAATGACAAGATGCATGCAGTGGGCTGGGCTGGGCTGGGGTAGGGATTGGAACCGAAGTCTTCTGAGGGCCAAGTTCCACATTTAGGAGATTCACCTAGGGTGATCGTGCTAATGGTATGAGTTTGACCCACCTTCTTCCTGTCCAGCCACAGGCCTGGGAAGGAGGCTCAGTGAGTGGCTGGAGCCTTAAGACCAGCCTTCTTTGTTCTCACCAATCCCTGGCCTCTTGCTTCTGAGTCCTCCTCGCCACCATGTAGGTGGCAATTGATCCATAATGGACATGTTTTTATTAGAGTAATGGTACCACTTTCTGCAGAAAAGAGCAATGCAATTTTATTAATGAAAGTCATGTGTTGAGACAGGGGTGGATGGGAACTTCTGGGTCTGGTTTGGCCCTGGCTCAAAACCTTCTGGGAAAACACAAACTTTCAGGGCCACACCCAGAAAGTCCCATTTACCTCTGTCAGGACCATCTGCTTTGGATTAGAGAAATAATAACAGTGTTCTCTCAGTGCCCTTTTATAAATATAAAATGTGTAATAAGGTGGTTATTAGAAGGTAATAAAAAAAAAGAAGGTAATCAATGGTGCTTATGTTTTCTTTTGGGAGGACATTGATGGTGAACTTGCACAGAATCCCATGACCAACAACAAGGGATCCGTTCTGTGTGACTGGCCAAACACCAATTTGCTCCTTGGCCCTTGATAGGTCAGAGAGCAGAACCCTTCCTTATGCAAGAGAAACATCTCTGTGGATCCTGACACAGGAGAACAGAGAGAGGACTAAGTCCAGGATTTTCCCAGAAAAAACCTGTACCTGCTTAATAGCTTTAAGGTTGGGAACAAATGAATTTAGATTGATAAAGGGTGTAAATCCAACATGCTTTATGTTGCCACAGATTATCCCCTATTCCCTCACCTCTCCATCCTAGTATTTTTGAACATTTTTGGGAAACTTGTAGGCTATTAAGAAAATTAAAGGCACTTTTAAATAGTCTTTCCCTTGAGAGAACCCACATGATTTCCCCTTTTTGTCCTAAACCATTTATTGCAGGACCCTCACAATTTAGAGCTTGATTAAATGAAATAACCTCTGAAAGCTAGCAGGGCCTGGCCTAGTGTTACTTTATAAAGTGGTGTTAGATTTTTAAAAAAATTTCTATTTAAATTCCAGTTAGTTAACATACAGTATAATATTAGTTTCAGGTGTACAGTGTAGTGATTCATCACTTCCATACACCACCTAGGGCTCATCGCAAGTGCACTCCTGAAGCTGTGTTAGATTTTGTTATAAATTTACTAATTTAAAAAATTAATAATACTTCTCTTTATCATCAGATTGTAAAATCCTTAGAAATAAGAACCATGTATTTTTATTTCTACTTCTGTCTTTTTCTGTACCCAGCATAGTATTGGGTGCTTATTTGGAATTAACAAATGTTTATTGACTAGTTGGTGATTGCAACATCAATATTTAGTTATTAATTGATTGATTAATTAATTTTTTATTCAGCAAAACTTTTTTTACATGTTCCATGCCAGGTACAGGAGAAACTGATCTTATTATAAGAAAGTTAATTTCTTTTGAGAGCCAACTCTGTGCTAGAACTGTTTTAAGCATGTTATGTATATTAACCCTTTGATCCTTACACTCTTACTATGAGTGTTTCAGATCACAGACGAGGGAATGAAGGTGATCTAACTATGGTACTTGTACTCCTAACCATTGGAACATAGCTGCCTCATGAACAAATTATGCCTAGTCTCTACTCTTAATGGATCCCCACCCAAAGGAGATCAGGGCTGGGCAGGGAACTGATGAGTGGTAGACAGGTCAGGTAGTGACCAGATACTGAGGCCCCAGAATGATGAGGGAAAGGCTGGACCAGTGGCTTTCCAGAAGTTCCACAGAATGAAGCCCACACCTGCAAAGATCTCATCTTTGTGTGCTAAGGATGGGCTCCATTCCTCTCTTCTGAAGTCAGTTGGTATAGGTGATGGAGTTGCCTGGGTGCCAAGCTGGAACCTTAGACTCTTTGAGCTGCCTCTCTTGAAGGTGTGGTTAGGCTGCCATGCAGGGCCCCAGTCCTGGGAGAATATCATTCATCTCCATGTACAAGTTCTCAGTCCTGAAGATCTCCCTGCTTCACCAGATGGCCCAGTCCATTCATGTTGAACTGAAATAATTTTCCTCCAACATTGATATGATGGTGTTCTGCCTGTTTCCATGGGTCAGCCCTTTTGGGGTGTCCTGAGCCAAGTCTTCTCCAAGATAGCATTTATAGGTTCTTCAGTTGTTTCTCAAAGTAAACGAATTCTAGGCTTCATTGGTTCACTTATTCACTCAGTAAACACAGAGATAAATGTGAGGGAGGCAAAGGTGGTTTAACCCTGGCCCTGTGCTTAGAAAGTTCACAATATCAGAGGGGGAAACTTGTGGGAGCTATAATAGGAGGTTAGAGGAGCACAGAGGAGCAAATGCAGGTCTCAGAGATGTTAGGTTCTGAGTGGTTCCTTCTTTACCCCTCCTCTACTCTTCTCTCTATATCTTCTCTTTGAGTGTGGCTGCAAGAAACACACACATCAATTAACTCCAGACTCCCTCTCCCAAGCACAAACCTCTTGCCAGAGCTCCAGCCCTCCTTGTCCATGTTTCTCCTGGACTCTTCCCTTCTATTGTCAATTCCAAAAGTTACTTCCAACTCAACAGAACACCATCCGAATTCATGGTCCTTCCCTTGCACATTCTTAGAAAGGGTAAGGCAGCTTGCCTCTCATCCCACAGCAAGCAAGTCACAGTGACTCCAGTCAAAACCAATGCTGTCCAAGTCCACTCTGGTTCTGCCACACATTCTGGTCTTTGGGATAGGAAATTTGGGAAGGATTGAACCGTCCTGTTCTTTTGTAGTATGTCTTCTCTGTGGTGCCCTCTTCTGCCATGCTCCACTGGTGGGTTGGTGCTCCTCTCTGGAGGACTCTCATCTCAGGAAAGAAACCAGCTATGTGGACCGTTCCTTCCCTGAGCCCGGCATACTTCAAGCCTCAGCTTTCCCATGGGACTCATGACACCAGTAAAATTCATGCTCTGGGAACAGAGGTCCTCCCAGCCCTCACTATATGATCAATTCTATCTTGTGGTTCTAGTACCTCCCCATTGGAGACAGGACCAGGTTTATCCTTGAGGGTATCAGAAGGTCCTGGAGTGGTACTTGGCTTATGGTTGATGCTCAACATCTGCTGACTGACTACATACTATGTCTATACCAGGCCAGAATATTTTTATTGAAATTACTACATTTAAAGGTTAGCTTTACACTGACTGCTAAGTTTGAAAGTAAGTCCAATTGTTCAGAATGCGATGAAATGCAACATGCATTTATTAAGCACCTACAGTATACCAGGTATGGTGCCAGGCATTAGGATTTCACAAGGAAAAAAGACACAGCCACAGGCTTCAGGCAGCTCAGCGGGGATGGAAGGTAGGACGCAGAAGCAGTGGTGTTGGTAGGACAGAAGTGATGCGGTGATGACAGCATGACTGGTATGGGACACAAACTGCTACATGGGGCAGAAGGGGGAGCAGCTAGCCCTGTGGGTCTGAGAGGGGATGGGGCTGGGGTGGCAGGATTGGGCTCCCCAGGCCCTGCAATGCTCAACTCTCTTGCTAAGGACTGAGGATGCCTTTCTTGACCTCTCCTGGGTGGAAGTCAAACTTCTTCCAGCACCTTAAAGAGAAGTAAAATCTAGAATTGCAATATCTTAGAGCTGAAAGAGTTATCAGCAACATCTAGTCCAGTAGATTTCCAGCTTTCTTTTAGTAGCAGAAACTTCAACCTAAATCTTCCATTGTAAAATGGATCCAAACAAAGTCTCTTTGATATGTAGAAAACCATGATCTAGGCCAAACCTCTGACTTTTCAAGCAAGAAAACTGAGGACCAAAGTCCCAGAGTGCATGAGCAGGAAAGCCAAGCGTGGGTCCCATGTCTCTGCTCATGCAGTGGGTACAGGCAGCTCGGAGGAGAGACTGCCGACAGCCCTGCTGGCCTGAGATTAACCATCAGATGCGGGAAGCAATTACGTTCTGCACAGGCGAGATCCACTGGTCCCATTCTCCCTCCCTGCAGGCTATGTCAAAACATGCAAGCAGGATCCTGCTTCTTCTCACATTTTAAAAACATACAGTGGACTTGTGTTTACAGTACTGAGAAGGGATGTGACGTGGAGCAGCAGAGCACACCACCCCCGGGAAGAGCCACCCTGTCTTCACTGGTGTGCTCTCCGTCCAGACCACAAGCTCTTGAAACACACCCCTCTGGGCTCCAAATCAGAGTGTCTTGCCAGGGGATGTCTCTGAGCTTCAGGTCTTAAACAATATTCTATGTTGTGCAAACAAACAGCGCCAAAAAGGATCTGACCCTTGGATCAGAGCCACATATGTCTGGGCCACTCAGCCTGGGATTCTTGCAGTGGTGCAGAGGGAAAACAGATTAGGCGTCAGATTTCCAGTTCCAGACCCTGTTTTTCTGCTTCTGTGGGACTATAGGTGGGCTTTTGAGTTCTCTTGGCCTCCGCTTTCCCATCCAAATAATGGCAGAAGCTAGGTGGCTCTGAACTCATTCTCTGGTGTGTGTGTGTGTGTGTGTGTGTGTGTGTGTTGCAGTGTGATTTCTTTTTAAAATGGTACCTCACAGGCAAATCCAAAATATAAAATAGATGAAAGCCAAGCCCTTTGGGTTCACGCAGGAGGAGTGGTCTTGGTCACTTTACCTTCTCTGCTCTGGGAACCCTTGAAATACCTCTGTAGATCCTGAGGGTCCTCAGAGTGTGGCTTGATACCACTTGACTACATGATTTCTCAGGTCTTTTTGGGCTCAAACATTCTATGATCCCACAAATAGAACTGTAAATGCTAGGTCACAATCATGAGTATAAAACTATGTGTATGTATACGTACAAGAGGAGAGATTACAATTTGACATTTTATTTTACTTTGATCAAGGCATTGTAATTTTTAAGAATGAGGACAGTTTATAGGGTGCCTGGGTGGCTCAGTCGGTTATGTGTCCAACTTTTGATCCCAGCTCAGGTCTTGATCTTAGGGTCAAGCCCTGCACTGGGCTCCATGCTGGCCATGGGGCCTACTTAAAGAAAAACAAAACAAAGCCAAAATTAAGGCAGTTTAAGGTTCACAGCAAAACTGAAGGGAAGGTAGAGATATTTCCTGCTTCCATACGTGCAGAGCTTCTGTCCCCCATTATCAGCATCCATCAGAGTGGTACTTTTGTTATAACTGAGGAGCCTACGCTAACACATCATTGTCACTCAGAGACCCTAGTTTACAATCTGGTCCACTCTTGGTGTTGTATGTTCTGTGAGCTTGGACAAATGTGTGAAGACACGCATCCACCATTACAGAATTACACAGAGTATTTTCACTGCCCTAGAATTCCTCTGTGCTCCACCTATTCATCCTGCCTACCTGCCCCCCCCAAATATCACATCTTTACTTATTTTTTCCTGATTGCAAAAGTAGAACATACCCAAGAAGTCATATGAAATCCTGCTTGTCTGAATTGAAGTTATAATGAAAGGTGACTCTGCCACTTACAGAACTTTTCAGATTAAATAGGCAAAGCTCAAAAGGCGAATGTGTGAAGCAACTTGGGTTTGCTGGTTAGGAGATCACAGTCTCTCTCAAGTTTGCATCACTTAACTGTGAAAGTAAATCAGGTCCATGTAGTATGACCCACTTCATAGTCAAGCTGCAGGGAAAAGAAAACTGATGAGGAGTTTTTTTTTAGAGAGGGAGAGAAGATGCTTAAGATCCCATGGTGAGGATGGGAGGGACCAGGAGTAGAATTCTTTGGGTTGGCTTTAATCTGAGAAAACAAACCTTTCATCTACCACAGCTGTGATTTTTTTCCCCTTTATTTTCAACTCTCTTTTGCTTTTGCTGTAGTCCGGGAAGGAGCTTTGTGTCTTCATCCTGGACCCCGATTTCCATCCCCCACCCCACTTCCATCCCTACACCAATTCCCTCCCTACTCCCTAATTCTCCAACTCACATCTCAGACTCCCAGCGTCTTTGATAACCTAATTTACCATAGAGTGAAAGATGGATATGACCGATGGCACTCAGCATCATTACCACCCTCTTTCTGGTTTGTCAGAGGATGTAAAGCCAAGAGAACTACATTTCCCAGACTCCCTTGTAGCTAGAGTTATAGATCCCCATTTGGGTTCAGTTGGTAGATGTACCTGCTTGAGATTTAGAAGGTGAAAGTGGAACACTGGCTCCCTATAGTTGATGGCAAATCAAAAACAGAGCAACAATTAAGCTTTCTACAGCCTTCTTAAGGTTTTTGAATGAATCCTTTGAGGTCATTTTGTTGAGCAACCATCCTCTGCCATACGTATCATCTCTGAATTTCCTGTTTTACTTCATTTCCTAGCTGTACGGTTTGTGGGTTCTGAAGATTAAATGAGCTGATGGGAAGTGGGAAGTGCTCGCCACACACCTGGAACACCACAGGGACTGACCCATTTCATTCTTGTTCCTTTTCTTATTCTTTCTTAGGCCTTGACTCACAGTGTTACCATCTCATTGGATACTGGGTTTCCCAGCACACAGTCGGGGAAATACCATCCTAGAATTTTATTCCCAGAAAGAATCTTAGAGATCTTTGAGTTTATCGTCCCCCATTGTGAGGGGAACGAGTCTCAAAGGGGGAAAATGACTTTTCTAATGTTACATAGCTAGTGATGTGCAGAGGAACCCTGGTCTAATTTTACGGTCAGGAGAAAAAGTCACTAAATCTCTGTGGGCTTTAATTTCTCTGTCTGTGAAATGGTTATAACAAAGCCTCTTCTTCTTATCTTACATGGGACAAGTGGCAGGCAAATATTACTTGCGGAAATGCTTTGGAAAGCTCATTATCTATCTATCCATCCATCCATCCATCCATCCATCTATCATCTATCTATCTATCTACCTACCCACCTACCTATCATCTATCTATCTCCATACACACATTTATATTTGGAAGGGCAGGCATTGAAGGGAAGGCATTATTAATGATCAGTGTTTGTTAATTTATTGACTGAAAGCTTGTTGAGTACCCACAAGGTACGAGTGCCAGTTCTCAGTGCTAGACATAACAGCGGAGAACTACTAGGCACTCTGTGTGAGCTGGAGCTGCAAGGAAAACAGAAACACACAGAGAACAAAGAAACAGATGGATAAACAAGACAGGTTAGAAGGTGTTAAGTGCTATGAAGAAGTAAAGTAGGTGTTATGATCAAGGGCAACGGGGGCTGTTTTAGATGGGGGAGGTTGAGGGGTAGGGGGGTCATGGCAGCCTCTTTGAAATGGGTGCCTTACATTGGCCCTAGATGACAATATGGGAATGAGGAGGCAGGAGGGCTGTTCCAGAAGCTTTAGGTGAGGCATGGGAGGTGTGGGATGAAGTCCTATGGTGTGGTCCCCTATCACTGGAGGGCCATACAGTCTAGAGTAAGCAGTGTGGAGGAAACAGGAAAGGTGGCAGTTCTGGAGACCTGAGTTTAATCCTGGGTCTTCCCTAAAGCATCTGGGCCACATTGGACGTGCCATAGCATAGCTCTGGCCTCAGATTCCTTATCTGTCAACTAAGAACAGAAGTCCTGCCCTTACCAGAGGAGTGCTGGGACAGGGGCGTGGCCAAGGGTGGACTTGCTCTCAAATGCTCCTGCTTTGAAGCACAGTGATAAACCCCAGTCTGGCTCAGGCCCTTCCTGGAATTGGGGGCTGCTGGGATGAGGGGCCCACAGACCATCCACCCTCACACACAAAGCAAGCCCTGTGCTGGCCCCATGGACAACAGGCGCAGGAGAGAGCGTCTGCTTTTTCTTCTGGTGGACTCAAGCCTTCAAGTCTTTGGACTGAATGCCAACAATAATTCATCAGGAACGCTTTACAACTCAGCATTACAAAACCTGTTAGGAGACAGATCGCCCACAGGACAGGACTGAGAAGGAAACGTGTTCAGGGCTGGTGACCTCAAGATGATTAATGATTTTTCACAGGGTGAACTCTGTCCTCCACCTCCCACGTGCTGTGTGCTCCCTCCCTCCTTCGCCAGATTGTTTGCAGGGGGAGGGTGAGGGGAAGGGGGACACTTGAAGGAGAAGCTTACCATCGCAGAGAGCAGCGCCAGAGGAGAGCCCTGTGCTGGAAAGGCAGGAATGTTTTCTTGTTACAATTTTATTTTTATTCTTCTCAAAATCTCAATACAGGTTCTATATCTTGAAATATGTACAATTGATCCCTTAACTGTGAGTGAACTTGTCCCTGTTACACATTTTGCACAGCATTGTGCGGTATCAGCTCTGGTTCCTATGATTATCACCTCTTCCGTCCCTACAGACCCAAATCCTGACTCTATTGAATATGGAATGCAGCAGAAAAGGAAATCACGATTTCAACTTTTGACCTTCAAGGTCATGGTAACTTGATTTTGACTTTGTTAGATTATAAAATGTACAACTGTGATATATGCTGTTTTAATAAACCAAAGAGGATAGAACTATTAAAAGAGATATCTGATCCCTTCCTATGCCCTCCTTGGGCCCCACAGCCCTGAGATCATCAGTGTCCAGTCAGTGCCCCTGGAACAATAATCTCAGGTGCCTTCTGGACAACAAGACTGTCCAGACGCAAACTGAGAATAATGGCAGAACTTTCCAGTTTTGTGGGAAAAGGAAACTGATCATGATGGGGATGATAGCTTGTATTTACTGATTATTTAGGATGAAGGTACATTCCATGTGCTATTCAATTCTTACAACAACCATGGGAAGTACTTATTAATATTATCCCCATTTCACAGATCAGAAAACTGGGCTATGGAGTAAAGTTGGAAGTAGTAGAACCAGAACTGGAGTCCAGGAGGACTCATTCCAGGCTGAATGAACTTTGATCAACATTGTCTTTCTTCTACAATCTTTCCTAACCCCTGCTGGCTTCCCTGAATATCTGCCTCTAAGTCTTTGTGCAGCAACATAAATGAGAAGATGGTAAGTGATTGCAATCTCACAGAATTCCAGTCCTGCCCTCCCTGTGAGTTGAGTCCCTTCCTCTATGGATCCTTGTTCTGGGTGAGACTCAGAGTCTCACCTCAGACTCAGAACATATGTGTTCTTGGTCCCATTCCAAAAATCTTGTTAACTGTGTAACTACATTTTAGTATCTTGCCTGACTTTTAGTTTTTCAACAACACATGAGCATTTTTGAGAAATCACTGAACTTGACCCTGAGGTCTTGTATGAAGTCAACATACTTCTCATGGTTGTATTATAAAAGCAGTCAAAAAGGTCAGTATATAGTAAAGTGTTTAAAAGCCCAAGCTTTAGAGTCAGAGGCTTGTATCAATTCTGTGTCTTCATATAGCAATCATATGACCTTGGGCCTCAGTTTCTTTACCTGCACATTGGAGATAATAGCGCCACTTACTTTATAGGGTTGGAATAAAGATTATTTGAAATAATGTCTAAGTATAACATTTAACACAGTGTCTGGCAGATAGTATGGACTTAGTGCACAGTACCTGTTATAACGAGTGCAGTAATTTATTATATCTGCTCAAATTTTTCCCTTATCTTCACTAATTTATTAGGAAGAATCACTATCTGAAATTTATTGATAGTTTCACCCTAGACAGGGTTGATATTACATGACTTTTCTAAAGTTTTACAGAACATGATGAGTCATGTGTTATAGAAAAAGAAAAGGACAGAGAACACTGGACAACTTGTAAAATGCATCATCTGCATCATTGTAAATTGAGGAGTCAGATGGGTCATGCCCTCACACTGGCCAGTTCCTGTCTAATAGACCAGTTGAGGTGGGAACCTTAGTCTCCATATTAGATAAAATGTTCCTGTTCTTACAAAAAAGCTACTAGGTTGGGCCACTCTTTGGAGGATGTAAGAATTGAGCTTAAGGGGGCACCTGGGTGGCTCAGTGGGTTAAACCGCTGCCTTCGGCTCAGGTCATGATCCCAGGGTCCTGGGATCGAGTCCCGCATCGGGCTCTCTGCTCAGCAGGGAGACTGCTTCCCTCTCTCTCTCTCTGCCTGCCTCTCTGTCTACTGTGATCTCTCTCTGTCAAATAAATTAAAAAAAAAAAAAAGAATTAAAAAAAAAAAAAAAAGAATTGAGCTTAAGTCCCAGACGTGACCACAATAGCTCTCTGGAATAAAGGGCTAGGATGGATGAAAGTCCATTAACCAGGTTTTAGAGATTTCAGGGGACAAACACCCATCCAGGCTACTCTGGTGAAGGAGATTTATTTTAAGGAACTTACAGAGGACAGACCTTCATGGGAATCTGAGTTAGCCAAATAACCATTATTTCAATTCCACAGCTCTATCAGTTAACATATTTTTATATACATTGAATATGTCAAATATGAATATTACATATATATATTCATATCAAATCAATATCAAAGATTAGGTGGCTTAAACAGCAGAACGTAATTTTCTCATAGTTCTGGAGGCCAAAAATCCAAGATCAGAATTGGTTTCTCCTGCAGCTTCTCACTGTGCCTTGTAAGGACCTCCCTCTTGGACCCTTCAAACAGATATCTGTGTCTCCAGGATTCATTTGCCACATAGCAGCCAAGTGATCTTTCTTTTTTCTTTTTCTTTTTTTAAAATTAACATATAATGTATTATTTGCCCCAGGGGTACAGGTCTGTGAATCATCAGGCTTACACATTTAACAGCACTCATCATAGCACATACCCTCCCCAATGTCCATAACCCAGCCGCTCTATCCCTACCCCCCACCCCCCAGCAACCCTCAGTTTGTTTTGTGAGATTAAGCGTCTCTTATGGTTTGTCTCCCTCCTTCATGATCCCATTTTATTTCGTTTTTTCCTTCCCTACCCCCCATGAACCCCTGCCCTGCCTCTCAAATTCCTCATATCAGAGAGATCATATAATTGTTTTTCTTTGATTGACTTATTTCGTTCAGCATAATACCCTCTAGTTCCATCCACGTCATTGCAAATGGCAAGATTTCATTTCTTTTGATGGCTGCATAGTATCCTATTGTATATATATACCACATCTTCTTTATCCAGTCATTTGTTGATGGTCATCTAGGTTCTTTCCATGGTTTGGCTGTTGTGGACATTGCTGCTATAAACATTCGGGTGCACGTGCCCCTTCGGATCTCAAGTGATCTTTTTAGAACAGAAGTCCACCTCACTGGTCCCTGCTCTGTTGGTGTTCAGTCATCTATGGGAGTGTGGTAACCTGATGGATGACAGTGATGTGGGATGCTGCTCAGATATGCTGGGCTAACAGCTAAACTTCCATGACTACTAAAAAGATAGCACATCAGAACGTGAGTGAAAATAGCTAACACTATAACATTATAGGATCACCATAAATGTATTCTAACTTACTAAAAAAAAAAAAATAAAAAGCTTTGCTTCTTTATTTTTTGTAACACAACCTCATAACTAACCAGTGTGTTGCAGCTTTGTGGTTGAGAACGACCTGCCTCAGCACAGAATCCTTGGGCTGGCCGACGATGGCTTTCATCATTTGGTGATTGCTACTGCTAATACTTTGACTTTAGGGATCTCCCCACAGTGAAGCCCACCTGCAGGCATTTGCACCTTTGTGTGGTTTCTCTCCTGTTCTCACTTAGCCCCAGGCTGGGTCTGTGACTGCTTTGACCCATAGAATATATATGGCAGAGTGATGCCGTGCTGGTTCCAAGTGTGACCATTGATTCGCCTGGCAGCTGCCATATCCTTCTTCTTGGGCACTTCTTTTTGGAATGCAAATTTCATGCCGTGAAGCAGGCCAAGCAACCGTGTGGGGATGCCTACTGGGAGAATACCTGGGACCCCTAACCCTAGCTGAGCTTTTGCTGGATCCTCCAGATGGCTGGAGCCCACTCAGGGGCCCAAGTAGCCCAAGGCGGAGCAAAATAACCATCAGTAACTTGTGTCTCATGGGACTGGGGACATTATTGCTTAAAACCATTGTTTTGTGTTGGTTTGTTATTCACCAATAGACACTGAAATAGGGTCAAATGACCTTCTCTAAACCTGCTAGTGCCTCTCCTGCTTTCTGCACATCCTGTAGTCTAGTCACCCTGAGTTCCTTGTCAGTCCTTAAATCAGTCTTTGGTCCTTTTTACTTGCTCTTCCTTGGCTGGAAATGTCCTGCTCTGCCTTCCCTGCAGAGAGATTTTCTATATCTCAAGACAAAGGTCACTCCTCTTTTCTGAGGCCCCCTTGACACCTCCCCTTTACTTTCAGGCAGAGTTAGTGTCTCCCCTGGGGGCACTCTGTGCCCCTGTGGCAGTTTATGTCTTCTAGAATGCTACATGACTGTAGAATCCATAGCGTTAAAAAATATGTTTTATGGTTTGTCCAACCTCACAGGGAGGGAATAGGGTCACTGTGGCATTTTTGGAAGTAGTATGGGCCTTGGATCAGACACATCTGAATTTGAATCTCAGTGCCTACTCAGTCTCAGAATTATCTCTGGATGATTCTCTTAGTCTGTGCTTTCTCCTCTGTAAAACAAGGGCAGTGATTGCCCCTTCAGGGTGGTTGTGAAGATTGTAGTTCACTGTGGCATACCAAACACCTAGCATGTTACCTGGCCTAGCCAATGCCAGAAAATTCCAGAGAGATCCCTACCTGTCATTCTATAGTGTTAAGCCTGATCACATATCCCCAGGCACCTTCCCCTGGCCTCTCCCTCATCCCACCTGCTCCCTGAGTTAGGTATCCTGCCCTGTAATCTTAGAATAACTCTTACTGCCATCACGGTAGTTTTTTTGTTTGTTTGTTTGTTTGTTTGTTTTAAAGATATATTTATTTCTTTTAGAGAAGAGAGAGAAAGAGAGAGAGAGGGAACATTTGTTTGAGCATGTGACCAGGGGAGTTGGGCAGAGGGAGAAGGAGAGAGAAGAATCTAAAGTAGAGTCCCTGCTGAGTGTGGAGCCTGATGTGGGGCTCAATCTCACAACCCTGAGACCATGGCCTGAGCCAAAACCAAGAGTCAGATGCTCAACTGACTGAGCCACCCAGGTGCTGTGCCATCATGGTTTTTATGATACTGCCAGTCTTCTGCATGGATGGGTAACTCCTAAAGGCAGGCATTCATTGTTTCTTATTACAAATTTTTCATTCCCAGCAAAATAGCACAGCACCTGACACCTAGTAGATGTATAGTAAGCACTTGCTGAGTTAAGGGTCCCAACATCTAGAATTTAATTTAAGATTTCAGGGTAGTTAGGATGCAGGGAAGTTATCTTGGTTTTTACTGAATGTAGCTTAGTGTTTTCTCTGGACCACCACTGTTTGCCAAACTCATCATGTTTGTGCACTTGACTGAATGTACAGCAGGTGCCTGAGGTGGGGGACAGGAGTGTAAAGGTAGAGTCAGCAGAAGAGGATCTGTGTGAATTTGAGTATCATAACTATCATAACTCAAGTCTTCATTTTTCTCATATGGAGGCATATGAGCTATAAAGCCTCAGCTTATAAATTTTGGGGTTACACCTTTTTAAAAATTTTTTATTTATTTTTAAAATTTCTTTTCAGTGTTCCAGAATGCATTGTTTTATGCACCACACCTGTTTTAAATTTGGTAAGGCCTCTCTAATCTTCAATTCCACTGACTTAGTTTTCTTGAATCTCTTCAGTCCATCAGGAGAGTTTTGGGAAAGAAATCCCAAGGATGGGGATCCCAAGTTACCAAGGAGTGTTTCATAATGTTAAACAATGTTGGTACATAACCTATGTGATATTTTATAGAATCTGAGACTGTGGGCGCGTGGGTGGCTCAGTGGGTTAAGCCGCTGCCTTCGGCTCAGGTCATGATCTCAGGGTCCTGGGATCGAGTCCCGCATCGGGCTCTCTGCTCAGCAGGGAGCCTGCTTCCCTCTCTCTGTCTCTGCCTGCCTTTCTGTCTACTGTGATCCCTCTCTGTCAAATAAATAAATAAAATCTTTAAAAAAAAAAAAAAGAATCTGAGACTGTTCCCCCCATGCAAATGAGTGGAAAGACAGTTTGTGAATAAGCCATTTAACAGCATTATTTGTCACTTGAAAAAACTGACAGCAACATGAAAGTCCAACATTAATGAGAAGGTTTGGTCAATTTCTAATGTGTAAATCAGAATATTCAACAATCATTAAAGATTGTGCTCGGTGTGTCCTAGGCACCACTTAACACAGACACCTTTAAGGGTCTGGTAGTTTGGTGAGGGTGACATCAATTGACTCATCTAGTATACAGGGATGAGTTTTCCATGAGAGAAAGTATGAGATGTTGTGGGCACCTTTGTTGGATGTCAGGGTGGAGGAGGCAACATGGCAGGAGGAAGATGATATATCTATACAGGAGGAACATGTGGTCTAGATATGAAGAAGAGTGTCCATAAAGGCCAGAGGCTGAGGTGAACTTATGCATGAGACGAACTGGAGAGCCCTAAATGGCTGCAATTCTGAATATGTGGTTTGTGATGGGAAGAGATGGGGCTACAGTGGGAAACCATATTGAAATATTCAAATTTCTCCTGTGAGAAATGGAGAGCCACCGAAGATGTCTTTTTTATTTAACAAAATTTATTTATTTAATTTTGAGAAAGAGAAAGGGAGAGAGAGAGCATGGACAGGGTAGAAGGGACAGAGGGAGAGAGAGAGAATCTTAAGTAAGTTTCATGCCCAGTTTGGAGCCTGATACGCAGCTCGATCTTAGAACCCTGAGATCATGACCTGAAGTGAAATAAAGAGTCAGATGCCTAACCAACTGAACTGTCCAGGTGCCACAAGATGTCTTTTTTTTTTTTTTTTTTCCCTCTCAGGAGGGTAAAAAACCATGCTTGCAGAAAGCTTTCAAGGACAAAAGAAAAATAAGGATGGAATAATAAACAACAAAAGAGTTTGCACAGTTCTGCATTTAGTGTGATATTATCTATATAAAGATTCACACACACAAAAAATGTGTGGGTGAAGGGGAGCCTGGGTGGCTCAGTTGTTAAGCAGCCAACTCTTGATTTTGACTCAGGTCCTGATCTCAGGGTCGTGAGTGAGACTGAGCCTTGAGTTGGGCTTCACTCTCAGCAAGGAGTCTGCTTGAAATTCTTTCTCTCCCCTCCTCTATATACATACATATATACATACATAAAATCTTTAAAAAATGTATGATTTTTAATGGGTAAAGTCTTGGAGGAAAGTATGACAAATGGCAATAGTAGATGCTCCTTGGTGCTAGGATAATGAGGATCTTCTCTTTCTGCATCTTTACTGTTTCTCATACTGTCTAAATTTTTTACTGTGAGCACATATGGTTTGAATAGTCAGAAAAATACAGGAAAAAACTCCAGCCTTGAGGTTGATGAAAGGTAAATACGACATGTGTTGTGGGGCCGCATACCACATGTGTTGTGGGGCCTCAGGGTGGTCTTGTTTTGGACCCCCCCTGAACTGATGTTCCCCCTGGGAAAGGGGAGCCATGGTTCTTCCCTTAGGCACGTGCCTTCCCTGCTGCAGGGCTGGGCTGGGCTGTGCTGCTTGGCTGAATGCAAGCCCTAGCTCCTGCCTAAAGAAAACACAGGAGATTTACACCAACCTGAGGATGTGATGAGAGATGGTCATGGTGTGTGTGGGGAGTTCAGGGAGAAGCTGATGGAAAGGTCACACTGCAGTGGAGTCTGCCTCCATGAGCACCATGAATAAAGCATGGAAGAGGAGACAGATGGATCCCAATAGAGATGGTCAGGCAGACAGAGAGAGATGGGCAGAGACAGAGTCTTGGGCATGGGAGATACAGGGACAAGGCTAGGAGCTTGAGGAACAGATGAAGGAGTGAAACAAAGAGAGAAGCAGAAAGAGGTGGGGGATGAGAGAGAAAGACAGTGAAAGAGAGACAGAGAGAGACAGAGGAGGAACTACAAGGCCACAGAGAGAGGGAGGCAAAGACAGAAGGACCAAAAGAGGCAGAGACCAGAGATGATGGGAAAACCTAGGAACAGAAAGGCGGAGAGACACATGCAGATACTGTAGCTGGGAGCACTTGACTTAGGAGCTAGAGGCAAACAGAGACCTGAGAGACCCAGAGACAGAGAGATGATACAGAGATGCTGAGAGGCAGAGAGATGGAGACAGAGACCTCAGCTGAAGCAGGAGAGGCAGAGGCTAGAAGGGTGGCCAGCAGGGAATGTTGGCAGCAGGCCCCTCCGAGGACCAGTGTTGGCAGTGCACCAGGGGTAGTTCCTGCTCAGAACATTTTCACAGAGTGCACAGCCTATGTCGAAACTCGTTTCTTTCCCGGTTGTGTTAAGCAAGTGTAAGTAATAAAGATTTAAAAATCATTTGTATAGCAATTTATAAATTATGAATCTCTTCTATATTCTTGATTTCACCATCCCTTCACTCAATCAACTAGCTAGTAATATGGTTCCTCAATTCGACTTTTAATGCCCATTTTTCATGTGTGGGATCTGATGCCCAGAGCAGCTGAGGGCCTTGTCCTGGCGGTATAGCTTGCAAATGGTGGAGCAGGGATTGACACCTGTACTGTCCAGGCTCCTAGTTCAGTGGCATGGGGGGCTATTCCACATGCCTGGGCCCATTATCAAGGCTTCAGGGAGCTCTGCTGGTAGTGTGTAGGAGAATGTGAAAACAGCTTAGTGCATCAGCAGCTGTTAAGCACCAACACTTTGCAAATATATTGGGTGGTGATGGTATAGTGACAACCAAGACTTGATTTATACACTCAAAAAGCTTCTACTTCAATTGGGAAGGCTAACCTAATAGAAACACACAAGGGTAATTTGGCTATCCCTCAGGGCTTTCAGAAGAGTATTCTGGAACACCCAGAGTTTTGGTGCTGAGAACCCAGAGTCCTCCTTGCAATTTCTGCAGATTCTTGATTTTCTTCCTCATGGCCTCCTCTGTTTCTGCTCCTGCAACTCCGTGTACCATCTTGGATTGGCTTTGGGCCAGTTGGGAAATGGTACTTGGCCCCTTTGCCATTTTATTTACCTCCAAAATCTACTCATACAGATAAATGTTGTGAGTTTAGTAACTTTAATAAAGATCTGAGAGTGAATGACATGAATCTTCCCTCAGCACCCAGCATTTCTCCACCTTGAAGATTTCCCACCTAAGTCTTGCTGTCTTCCAAAGCTCGCACCCCAGGCATGTCTACACCCCTGTGCATGGCCTCTGGGACACAAAGTTCAAGGTCCTTCCTTTGAGGTTCAGCCCCAGTTGGCTGCCTAGTCTTTCCCATAGTTCCTGAAGTTGAGGGGCATGCATTTTTCTAGATTCTATTACGCACACACACACACAAAATCAGAGCCAAGCCTCAGTTTTGAGGTCTTAGCAAGGCAGAAGGAAAAGAGGGTAGATGAGGGTTATCAGGGCAGAGTGCTGGAAGCAGTGTCTTTACAGATGGGTTTCTGGAATGCTCCAAAGCCCTTGGACAAGGCTGTCTTCCTCAGGGACATGCAGGTTGCTGGTACAACACCCAACCCCTGCACTTCTCTCTGCATCCCTTAGACCCCTGACTGCAGAGTAAGAGCAGCAGCTCCTACTTGGTCTTGACCTAGAGACTCTCTCCCCTCTAAGCAGTCAGCTAAGAATGGTGGGAAGTGGCAACAAACCTTGTGTTTGTCTATCTGGAAAATCCATGTTCTTTAAGTGTTCACTTTGATAGAAGACAGAACTCGCTCTTCAACTTTCAGGACTAGGAACGCACCCTCTCCCCAGACTGAGACAGAGGCACAAAAGTATTATTTGCATTGAATCTGTTTCCAGCTGCCTTTTGACATAGCTCATCCTTTTGAACAACTGAGGGTTTAATGTTTACCCAATGCAACAATGCATGCAGCCCTGGATGGAAACCACAAGTGCACGATTCCCTGTCTCCTGGGCCTCCTTCCCTGGAGGGTATGATCTCATTCGGGGACCCTCAACGTCCTTGGGCTGGTCTGTCTTCTGTGTGCAGCCACAGTGAGTTTTTTTCATTCACATGCATGAAAAATGTTCCAAAAACATGTTCATAGGCTTTCCACTGACTTTGGCTAACACAGGTGTTATGTCTTCTGTCCTGGGCCAAATTCATCAGTTTACATTCCTATTTTTCAGCCATTCACTTTGATACATACCTAAATAGTTGCCCATTACAAGTGAGGTTTTAAAAATAATACCTCAGAAAAGAGAGAAGAAGGGGAGGGAGTATGTGCAGAAAAGAGCACGAAGTTGGAGCCTGAAGCCCCAGGCCCAGTGCTCCTCCCAGCCTCACCATGTGTAAAAGTTCGGGCAGCTCTATTTCCAAGAGCCTCTGTCTCCACATCTGCAAATGTGGATAATAATGATCCCCCTATTGACCTTACAGGCTTGTCGGGGGAGGTCTCATGTGCTGACAGACTCGACAGTTCTCTGAAAGCTGTCTAACACAGGAGACAGACAGCACCTACGTGCTGAGAATTCTACTTTGTGCCAGGCCTGGGAGAAGCATTTTGTAGAGATTATTTAATTGAATCTCCTCTGCCACCATATGAGGCAGGTACTATTAGTCTTATTTTACAGGTGAGGGAAGTGAGACTTCATGGGATGAAGTAAATTACCCAAGATCATACAGCTTGGTAAGCAAAGTCAAGCTTTAACTCTCTCTCTTTTTAAAAGATTTATTTATTTTGACAAAACGAGAGTGTGCATGTGCGAGTAGGGTGGGAGGGACTCACAGGGCGAGGGAGGGGGAGAATCTCCAGCAGACTTCCTGCTGAGCATGGAGCCAGACAGAGAGCTTGATCCCAGGACCCTGTGATCCCAGGACCCTGAGATCATGACCTGAGCTGAAATCAAGAGTTGGACACTTACCAACCGAGGCATCCAGGCACCCTTAAGCCTTCTTTCTTATTTCTTAATGCAAATAGTTTTTAACCTTTCTTCTTCTTCTTGTAGTTTTTCTCCTTTTCCTGCTCTTCCTTTTCCTTCCCTTTCTTTTCCTCTTCTTCCTCCTCCTCCTCTTCCTTTTCTTCATGTGAACTGTATGAGGAAGTGTGGTAGTCCTTAGGGACATTCCCTAAATTCTTCTCTACATGGTAAATTCTTCCTCCTCTGATCTTTTTTGAAATCAGCTACAGCCATGTGACTGGTTTTGGCTAAAGAAGCTTGAAAGAAGTGGCATGTGTCCCTTCTGGGCAGAAACTAAAAAATCCATGCATGATTTTCCATATTCCCTTCCCACTTTTGGAAGCATGTGTCTGGTTGAAATGTCCACCCACCTGGAGTGCTTAGTGATTAGGATCATGGAGCCCTCCCCTACCTCCTGCCACATCTACCTGCACTAGAAATGCTCATATGGGTAAATTATGTATGCACTTGCATGTTTAAACCCTGCAATTTGGAGGTGGTTGTTACTGCAGTATAACAGAGCCCATCCTGACTAATATGGGAAGCAAACCTGTTGGGAAAGCATTAACAGGGAAAAGAGCAGATTATAACACAAATAGCACCACTCAGTGGAAGTCTTCAAATTTGGGTACTGCTGTCAACTTATGTGGTAAGCTTGGACATCTCAGTTTACTATACTGGAAAACAAGAGAAGTAGAATCACATTTCTCAGCCACGTTCAGGAGACGGCGCTCACAGAAGTCATGATATTTGTAGTTGCCAGGAAACGCTGGTGAGTCACATGAACAATAACTGTTTGTGGGGCGCCTGGGTAGCTCAGCCAGTTCAACACCTGCCTTCAGCTCAAATTATGATCCCAGGGTCCTGGGATTGAGCCTTGTGTCAGGCTCCCTACTCAGCAGGGAGTCTGCTTTTCCCTCTTCCTCTGCTTTTCTCACTTGTGCTTTCTTTCTCTCAAATAAATTAAAAAAAAATCTTAAAAAAATAACTGTTTGTTATGCTCTTCTAGGTGTCATACCATCTAAAATGAGATAAAGGTAGAGGCATGTAAGCTAGAAAAACAGCTGCTGAGACACCTAAAATTCCTTTGGATTCCTTTGAAATTCACCTGGATTCCTTTGCAAAGGAGCAGCCTGCAGACCCACTCCTTTGGAGCACTGGGCTACAAGTTTCCAGACGCAGCAAAGCTGTTGTGTTTTACAATGCAGATGCACTCAGGTCACAGCTGTTTGAGCAGCTGAGTGTTCACCTCAGGGAAAGGAGAGCTAGCTATGACCAGGAGCCTCATCTTCTGGCTCAGAACACCAGGGACCAGGCCAGGGACTGATCCAAACACTCTCCCCTAAGCTGAACACTTCTTACTTACAAGATGAGGAAAGGGTGAAGAAGACAAAGACTTGGATTTTGGGATGACTTTATAAATCCCACTGTCTACATTTTGTTGGTTCCCCCTCTTAGTGCTTTTTATGTTTTTCTATATTGATGCTTATTAACATCACACTGGCAATAATTCACTATCTTTTCAAATTAGGTCTAGTTTAATGAACATAAAAATTTATTTTATTTTATTTTATTATTATTATTTATTATTTTTTTTTATGTAGGCTCCATGCCCAATGTGGAGTTTGAACTCACAATCCTGAGATCAAGAACTCTGTGCTCTACCAATAGAGCCAGCCAGGTGCCCTGAATGTAAAAATTTCTCATGGTCTGTAAGGTTTATTTGAAATTTCAAAATAAATATCATCAGTGGGAAAATAAAAAGATAAAGGCAAATATACTAAACAGTTGAGAAAATGTTTTTTAGTAAAACCTGAGTGATTTTCTATTTATTTAATGCCCTTTCACCAAGTCACATTACCTGAAAAATAGAAAGGCTTTATGAGTTTTGGATTGTTTTCACTGGAAGCCCTTGCCCATTCCCAGACACCAGCATTCTGTGGGTGCATGGTTCAAGAATTGCTGGAATAATTAATGGCTTCCTGTTTCTCTTCTGCTATAATGCCCTTGAATTCTGAGTCTGTAAACCTCAAACCTTTCCTAACATCTCTGGGAGCTCTTTTCGCCAAGAATGCCTCTCCTGGCTCATAAGGTGATCGGTGGCTAAGAAAATTAGCTCTGGAGGATTGAAAAAAAATATAAATAAGCAGGTTAAGCAAACAGGAAGGAAAGCCAGTGGGTTTTTAGGCATATTGGTTGAGAGGTGTGCAACATGAGCTGGAGGGTGGGCTCCATGGTTTCTAGGTCTCCTGGGTGTCTCTCAGATTGGCCCACTCTGGCCATTACCATGGGCTGTCAACTCTTGACTGAAGAGTTTCAGTAACCTCTCAAAGAGTACCCCTGCTGCCCAGGGCTAACACCAGCACTGTCAGGGATGGAAGCAACTAGGACATAGCATTTAAGGCGACACCCACCCTCAGGTGTTGACTCCACACTTGTGAGGTCATGAGAGGGAGTGCCTCCTTAAATGTTTTGCACTAGGTGCCTCTCTTTCCTCCTCTTCATTCCAGGCCGCTGCTGCCAGGCTTGCCCCCCTCCCATCATTGTGCACATCCTAGAAGGGTCAATGGCTCCAAAATAGGAATCTGATTATATGACTTCCTTCCTTAAAATCCTTAAAGGGCTGGCTCATTACCTCTGAGATGAAGTCACACTTGTTCATTTGTCAGTTCACCAGGTTTTTGATGGACTGGTTGATTTTTTTGGTCATTGTGAGCATAGAGCCAGACACTGTCCTGGGGACTGGAATGAGAGTGATGATCAAGGACAGCAGTGTTTCTGTCCTCCAGCTGCTGCTAGTTGAAAGAGAAAGACAAATGGGACACTGTGAACCAATACAAGTAGAACGACAGTAAACTCTGATAAGTGCGTCAAAGAAACAAACAGGGGTTGTGATGTGGGGTGAACAAGGGCAGGGCCTCTGTTAAATGGAGTGGACAACGAAGGCCTCCCTGAGGAGGACAGTTCAACAGACTGGAAGATTAGCAGTCAGGTCTCTGACCAGCTGGGGAATGAATCCCAGATGGAGGGAACAGCATGTGCGAAGGTCCTGGGGAATGAGCAGGCTTGGCCTGTTCATAGAACAGAATGGAAGCCCATGCAGATTATGTGTAGGTGGAAGGGTAGAAGCTGAGAACAAGGGCCATATGGGACAAAATCCTATGTGGAGATTTTGAAAACATTATTTCATGTTATGTTGAACGTAGTGTGGAAGGCGCATGGACTGAACAGAGGACATGGAGGTAGAGGACATGGAGGCAAAAGATGCGGGTGATGTGGACCTGCTTGAAGGCCTGGGAGGCAGAAGAGGACAGATGCAGTATGAATTTTGGTGAGCGATAGGTGGAAGTGGGCGATCACTTGGGTGTGAGTGTGTACATGTGCATACATGTGTGCATGAGTGGGCAGTGGCTGGGGAGGGATGGGAAGGACTAGTGAGAGAAGGACACAGTGAGAACATGTGTCTGCTGCAGACTCAGGAAAGGAGAAATGGGCAAGGGAGGGGGAACTGGTGTGCACTTTGGGCCATAAATTAGAGACTCTTGTAGGTGTTGTATGTCTGAGTAACTATTAGGCATTTGAATGAAGGTGTCAGAGAAACAGCTGGAGTGTGGGGAAAAGGCAGGGCTGGAAGTGTGAGCCTGGGTGTCAATAGCTCACAGGCAGATAGCATTTCAAGTCATAGGAACTGTTTCCATTTCTGGCCAAGATGGAGTTAGATTGACCCTCATATCTAAGAACATGGAAAACTGGACAGAGTATTAAGAAAGTCATTTCCCATGTTGCACATTCAGCAGGACAGTGGTCCCTGTGTGTGAGGAAATCTACGAGGTGAGCTCTAATGTTCCCTGCCTAGAGCCTGGAGAATTTCCCAGATGCAGTGCAGGGATGGGGAATCTGGGCAGAGTCTGGCAGTTAGCATCTGGTGGTCAGCCTGGGTTGAAAGGACAGAGAGAGAGTCCTGGAGGCTGAGCTGATAGAGGACAGAATGTGCTGGAAAGGAGAGGGAGTCTACAAACAGCCAAGCTGGTCTCTGCCGCCTCTCCTCCCAGCTGGCCCAGGCTGTGGGCTGGCATCTTCTACAGCACTGGACGGCCATCACAGCTTTCTCGGCCTCCTTGTCTGGGTCAAAGGTTCCTCTCAGCTCTGGGTATCACGCATTGGGCCTGAAGCTGGCCCCCATCACACTCCATAGGCCTCTTGCCATCTCAGTTGTGTACTTTTGGCTACCCTTGCTGGCTTTTAGCCCAGAGCCCTGTAGGCCTCCCTTCCCTTCCCGCTTATTGCTGTGTGTTTCTCTTCCATGTGTGGCCGGCAGGGCCGCAAGCCTTGTATCAAAATAGGGCCACTTTTTAGAAAGTCTTTTATATTATATCTCTTAGTGCTGTTTTTATTTTCATGTTTTACTCTGGCTGGAGAGTCATAGGACAGTCCCAGTGTCTGTCTTCCTGCCTACGAGAGCATGTAACCATCTTTCTTGCCACACCATCTTCCCTTGGTTTTCCTGATACCATGTCTTCCCCTGTTCTCCTCCTTCCCTGGCCTATCTCTGTCTCTGTTGAAGCTCCAGGGATCCGTCCTTGGCCATAGTCTCTCACCCAATTCCATCGTGACAGGTGCCACTGACTCCTGCCCAGGACACTCTGTTTGCACATCTGCCAGCCACTCCCAACTCAACACGTTCAAGATCAAACCCTAAAACTTCCACTCAAACCTCCTCCTCTACCTGTATTACTTGGTGTGGTAAATGGCACCCTATAAAACTAGATATTTAAGTCAGAAACAGAGTGGTATCTCAGATTTCCCCCCCTTTTTTTTAATTTAAAAAGACACATCTAATAAATCACTGTCCCATAAGTGTCATACTTATAACCCACATATAACCTGGCCTGCTGGTTCTTGCCTGGAAGTGAGCCTTGGCTTAGATTCATAGAAAAATAAAAGGCCCAGGAGTCTGGCAACAAAAAACCAAAAATTTAAAAACAATTTTAGCTTTTCCTAAATCCTATAAAGAACTAAAGGACGATCACATTCATTTTACACAGCAAACCTTGACATCTGTTCTTCTCGTTTGTTTCTCTTTCTCTCCTCCTATTTATCATCTATCTTAACTATACCTGAGTAGCTCCTTTCTTTTTTTTTTTTTCCCTGAAAAGCTCTAAAAGTCTTCAAACCCAGCCTGCTAGTATCCCCAAACCTAAGGATCTTGTATTCTTCTCTTTTGTGACCTACTCTGGATTGTTTTTTATATGAATCAATACCATAATTGTTTGTACCTCTCAGATTTCCCCCTGATTCATACCTCTTTCAGCACCATAAAAGAAAAAGAATTGAATATATTCACAGACATGTCCTTGGAAAGGAGGGAATGTATTGAAGAGGGAGAACGCATTTATTTCAAATCAGAAATTTGTTCTTCTCTCACTGCCAAAAACCACTTAAATTTCTTTCCTAGCCATTCCTTTCTCTTCATTCCTGCTGTAATAATTATATTCTAATATCAAGAATTGCAAAGGGCTGGATATTGTTCCCTAATTGTAGGTGAACAGTCAAGCCCACCAGTTTCATGAATGCTGGTGAAAGACGTGGTCTCATAGGTCAAAGACACAGGACAATTTATTGCTCATAGCAATAACCAGGGTCAGAGTGTAAGCATTTTTGTGCCATTTCCCTGAGACCACAGGATAATGCAATGAGAGTCAGAAGACCCCTGCATACAGTGAGCTGTGCTGCCCGAGAGGAACTTTGAACCCAGGGAACCTGAACATTTTATAATGGGCAGTAACCATGCCTGCTCTATCTTCTTCTTTTCTACTATCACAAAACCTTCCCTTTGCTCTGGAGGGAGGGACTCTCTTCCAAGGCTGATGGATATGCAAAGGTCCTTGAAGAGATAGTCTAGAACAGAGGGCAGTTGGTGCCTCACTCATAAGATATGCAGAGACATAAGAGGTCCAGGAAGAATTGTCTTCTCTCACCATTTCTGAACAATCATCATTTATCATTGTAGTTATCATACTAGCTGCCCAATTGACCAACCTGGTCCTAGTCTTGCTTTCTTCCAACTCATACTCCCTTTGCATCCAGGGTTGTCTTTTGTAATGAAAATAGGATCACATAACCACCATTACTTACAATTATTTGGTGGTTGCTTATTTCCTACAGGATTATTTCCTCACTGTGCCACATAAGATATTTTCTGATTTGGCTTTAGCCTGCCTTTTCAGCCTTCTTTCCCATCCTGTGTTGAAAAATGGCACTTCAACAATGATTATAATCTTGCATTTAATATTGTAATAGTAACTTTGGACCTACCTCCTCTACATGGAAGGCAATTTACAGGTTAATGGGTCTGAGGCATCCTTTATAAACTACTTTATAAACTCATAAACTATTCTTGATGAACCGGATCTCAAATTCTATGTGTACTATTTATGTGTGAATGTGTGTGTGTGTTAATGACAGACAGAGGAAATTAGCAAGAGAACTCTTCTCTTCAAAAAATGAAAGTATATATTTCATTTATTTATATTTACTTTGCTAGATCTAGGCCTTGCATAGATCAACTGCAGCTGAGCTTGTCTTTTGTCTGGTTCTCACAGTGACCTCTTGCTCTGACTTGCAACTGGGGTTTAAAATCCCCACTCTCAAGTTCACACAACTGTCCCTTCAGGGGCTGTGCATTTTCTCCCAGTCTGAGCTCTTTTAGACAAATGTCAGTTTTTTTGTCATTAGCCTTGTGAGAATTTCTGAAAATAAATAAACAGTTTGGAGAAGGAAACCCGCTCTGGGAGTGGAGAATATGAGTCAGTGCCATGTTGGGAGGAGGGGTGTGGAGACAATGAATGTTTGGCTTATGTTTTGGAGGCTCTTGCAGAGATCTGGAGCTGGGGGTGGCCTTGCAACACCATTTTCTGGCATTTACCCTGAAATAGAAATCTATGCCAGGAAAGTGATGATATAGCAAAATTTATGAGGACCATTGATGATATATTGAAATGGATAGATGATTGTTATAGTGACTTGAAATTTCCCAAATTTATAAGGGATTTCAGCCTTTCATAAATGTTGCCTCAAGAGAAATGCAGGCCTCCTCTAATCCAGTCCTAACCCACCCTACCTCCTTACTTCCCATTACAATCCATCAAGGGTTTATCATTCCTGCCACTTGCTGATTGAGTGAACCTGGGTCAGTCACAGCCTGTGCCTCTGCTTTCTATTCATAAATGGTAGTACCAATACCATGGGGTTGTTGTGAAGATTGAAATAAAATAAGTGATGTTAATGTAAGAGGATTTTAAGTGATAAAATGCTATAAGAAAGTAGGGATTTGTATTCTTTGGCTTCTGAAGTCCTATCATTCCTTCTTATGCTGCTAGTTTGTTTTGACTTCAGGATCTAGCAGATTTATATACACAGAGAAGAAGTCATGAACGTTTATAAGAAAGTTTTTTTTTTAATCAGCTGTGGTTGCAAATGGAAACATTTAAAAATACAATTACAATAAAAGTTTTACTATTTTTAAAAACTATAGGCAAGAAATTAAACAACAACAACAACAACAATAGGAACTATGTGTAGTATTAATTCTAGTCTTTGTCCTGGAATGGTGTGAACATGGGCCAGTCATTGTCCAGACTTGCTTTTTTATACCCCTTAGCTAGATCATGAAATCCTCAAGGGCACCATGAACTTGTCACTACCCAAATTTAGCACACTGTGAGTATGGAGATTGGCAGTAAATGTTTAAAAAGATGAGTGGGCCTTGGTTTCTTCTTTTTAGAATGAGAGTAGGACTACATCAGGGTTCTTGTAAGTAAGGTTGGTGACTCATTGGTGTTTCTTTTTTCTTTATGATTTTACTTATTTATTGAGAGAGACAGAGAGAGAGAGAGAGAGAGAGCGAGCATGTTTGAGTATGGGGAGGGGCACAGGGAGAGCACAAGAGAGAAACTCAAACAGATTCTACACCGAGAATGGAACTAGATGTGGGGCTTGATCTCAGGGTTGATTTCATGACTCTGAGATCACTACCCTAGCCAAGAATGAGATGCTTAACTGACTAAGCCACCCAGGCACCCCTCATTGGTGGGTTTTGAATGGAATTTTGTGGGCACCACTAGAATGTGAAGGTGCAATGGGAGAGAAAAGAGTAAAAACAGACTACACATAATAAGGGGATATTGCTTTGTGAGATCTTGGTTTCAGTTATGTGTGTATGTGTTTAGATATAAAATATGTTTCTTATTGTTCATTGTGGCAGAAAATGTGTGGAAAACACAGGATTAGTCCTCCCATCTCTAGTGTCACGCTGCTGCTACCACTTTCTTAATGCACTATGTTTGATAGGACCTTATGTTCTGTAGAAAATGTCCGCATCCTTGCCTTCATATGGCCTTCATCAGAACCTGGGGTGAGGAAGGACATGTTATGGCTCTTCCCATTCTTGTAGAGGAGAAGAGATGTATCCTTGACTCTCCCTTTGAGAAAGGACTGTGTTTGGAGAAACATTTTATTGAGGCCTGGGAAAGATGGCTGGAACAGAGATGCTCTCAGGAAGAAGGAGCAGGTCCCTGTCTCCTGAGGATGAAGGTATTGGGGAGGGAGGCTGAGGGTGCAGAGAGGCCAGTAAGGTTGTGTGGGGAAGGGAAAGGCTGAAAGTGAACCCTTAATGGAACATTTGGGGAATATGGGCTTTTTAGTGGCATGCTGTTGGGTCATGCATGATCCAACCTCCTTCCCAGGATTTGACCAATCTTTAGATTAATTCACTAGAAAGTCATGAACTTCTTGCTGTGACTGGATTTCTTAGGAAATGTGGCAGGGAGCTGTGCTAACATTCAGAAAATGCAGACATTTTCTGCAGAATGTAAACTCCTATCAAACAGAAGCTAATTTCTGCATCAAGTTGTAGCCAGAGTCAGAGGGGAAACAGAATGAATGGAAGAAATGACATGAGCATCTAGATTATAGACAGAAAAAGAGATGGAAGGTGAGAGAGGTTTTATGACAGCCTACCAAAAAGATGCTAAGTAATTGACTTAGAAAGCTTGGAAATAGAGGAGATGGAGGGACAAGACCACCTAATTCTGTTCCTTTTTTTGTTTGTTTGTTTTAAACTGATATGGCTTTATGTGTTCTGACCATGACAGTGTTGTTTTTTTTTTTTCAAAGATTATTTATTTATTTGTCAGAGAGAGAGAGAGAGAGAGAGCGAGAGAGCGAGCACAAGGCAGAGGCAGAGGGAGAAGCAGGCTCCCTGCTGAGCAAGGAGCCCGATGTGGGACTTGATCCCAGGACGCTGGGATCATGACCTGAGCCGAAGGCAGCCGCTTAACCAAATGAGCCACCCAGGCGTCCCGACAGTGTTGTTTTGATGCTTAAATATGGTACTGCCTGTGGTGGGGTAGTCAATACATGAACAAGCTGAAAATGGTCAGCAAGAAAGCCATAGGCTGCCTCAGACAGAGAGTGTGGCCCTGTTTTTTTTTTTTTTTTTTTTTTTGTTGTTGTTGTTGTTCGTTTGTGGTTTTTTTTTTTGCAGTACAGGAAATAACACAGAGTTGTTGATGTATGCACAGTGAGACAGAACTTTCTGCTCATGCTAAAAATGAGGGCTATTCACATCATGTTCCCATCACTACACCACAGGGAAAACAGACTGATATCACCGTCAGCTACAGACGTCTGCAGTGGGCCCCTGTGTAGTGTGTCTCTAGGAAGACAACAGGTGTTCCCAAGTTTTGGCATTACACGGAGCTGTGCTGTCACCATTAGAAAGCAACAGTAAGAACTTTAAAAATATGGCTGAGAAAAACAAACAATTGCAGATAAACAGACTGGGAATACTTATCAATCAAGCATTCAGTCCCACAGTGAGGAAATGTCTGTTCCTATGCAGGTTGGGTTAAACTCTGATCATCATGGGGCCATGAGAGGACCAGGGACTGATATAGTATCCAGGTGGCCAAAAAGGTACAGCTACTGGACAGGATCCCATCAGGGAGACAGGGCTCATGCCAACCCCACTCTGTCCTGCAGGGACTCTCAACTTGGAGTAGGGGGTAAGTGGCAGAAGCTCCAAGAAAGCTTTGTTAAATAATGTCTATCCATCCCAGCAGATTTTAATGAACTTATTCCCCGGACATCCCTTCTTCTTCCCCTTCTTTCCTTATTTCAATCACTGAAAATTGCTACCTGGGCACGTGGTGGTGTCTGAGAAGTATGAGAACTCGAGAACAGCGTTTGTAGGGGAAGTACCAACTTATATATACCTTTGTAGAGATCTGCATTTAGTTCTTTTTTTCTATAGTCTGGATTCCATCATTGTCAGGGTATTCTCAAATTCTATCCATTATGAAGATCGTAACTGAATAACAGGAGTTCAGTTTCTTGCTCTAGGGTGGGCGAACCAGGTAAGTAGCTTCTGCTCTGGGACTTACACACCTGAGACAGGCTAACCCTCTTCGAGGTGCTCTATGCATTACAAAAACGCCTTTGTAAACCGCAGAATGCTCTTCAAATATAAGTGGAAATGATTTCTGCCCTACCCCAACAGCCTTCTACACTCAATAAGTCACTGCATTCACAGTGGTCTCTTTATGAAATTCCCTGTTCCCCCATTTATGAGCCAGTAACTCGATATAGCTTTTTGGTGCCTTCTTTGTCTGTAGGTAAATAGCCTAGGGTGAATTTGCAAGAGCCCCTCTCTCCATAGAATATTCACCAACCTGTGAGTACTGGAGGCAGCTTTCCAATCTTTGATTTCTGAACCTCATAGCAACTCTGTAGAGGAGGTGGGATAATACCCATTTTACAGTTGAAGAAACAGAGCCTCAGGGAGGCCAAATGATCTGTGCATGGGCTTTAAACGGAGGCCACCTGACCCCAGCATGCCCTTTACCATGAGGCTATCGGTGAGTTCAGGGATGAGGTCTATCTTGCTCACTGCTGCAACTCTAGAACACTTAATGTGTGAGCAGCACTCTGGGATTCTGCTGGATGAATGAATGAGTGAATGAACAAATGATTGCATGGGGATTAGTTGCAATATTCGATTGCCCAGGGCCTTGCATGGCTTCTGGCATGCAGGTATGCTCTGTGGATATTTGCTGCCAGCATTAGAGAGGGAATGCATGAGCGCGTGCCTCTGTGAGGCTCAAACACAGTGTGGGAAGTTACATGCTCCTTACCTGGGTTCACCTCTGGGTTCTGGGACAAGGACATTTCTTTGGGTCCTGGTCAACTCTTTCTGACAGCTCTAGCGGAAGCCTCGCCCTTGGGGCTCTCAGCACATGCAGGGGGCTGCAGGAACACACACCTGTCAGGAGCACCCTTCCTCTACAGAAAGCAGACTTGGAATGTCAACTGAACATCCATATATGGGCATCGCCTATCCCACAGGCCCACAATAAAAAGTCCACTCTGTCCCGCCTCTCTGAGAAGCAGCATCTCAGCCCTCCAGGGCCTTCCTCCTGGGTCTTATTTATTGTAGGCCTGTTTCAGAACACTCACAAATCCCAGGGAGGCCTCGCTGCTCTGCTCTGGGCCTTCAGAAGACTGTTGATACTTGATCTCCTGTCCCAATTAATCAGCTGCTCTGCGCACTTGAAATGTCATCCTGCTCACATCCGTGCTGTTGGAATGTTCTCCTTGCCATGACTTTGCCACTTCCAGGCTGGAGCAATGGAAAGGAGATGCAGTCTGTTTTTGTCCTGTCCTTCCTGACTCTGGAATAAGCACATTTTGTCCTGTCCTTCCTATTCCTGGGAACAGCCCCTGCATTCCATCTATACCCACTGTGTAGGGCTAGGTCAGATTCTCCCACCTTCTGGCCAGTTGATGACTCAGTTTCTTTGATGTACAATGAGGAGGACCTTAAGACCTGCTCTGCCTGCCAAGTGAGATGTCAGTTCAGGCTCGAATTGTTCCAGCTTCCAAGATGCATTATAAAAGTAGCTTCTTGTTGCAATAAGTTTTTCTCGTCATTTCCCATTTTATCCTCAAAGCATAATATACATTCATTAGAAAAAAAATCAAACAAAAAGCAAAAAAATTGGCAGGTGATAGCAAGATGGCGGAGCAGTAGCAGGCTGAGACTACATCAGGTAGCAGGAGATCAGCTAGATAGCTTATCAAACCATTGCGAACACCTACAAATCCAACGGGAGATTGAAGAGAGGAAGAACAGCAATGCTGGAAACAAAATCGGCCACTTTCTGGAAGGTAGGACTGGCGGAGAAGTGAATCGAAAGCGATGGGAGGATAGCGCGGGGGAGGGGCCGGCTCCCGGCAAGAGGCGGAGCAACGGAGCACTAAATCGGGACTTTTAAAAGTCTGCTCCACTGAGGGACATTGCTCCAGAGGCTAAACCGGGGTGAAGCCCACACGGGGTCAGCGTGGCCCCAGGTCCCGCAGGGTCACAGAAGGATCGGGGGTGTCTGAGTGTCACAGAGCTAGCAGGTATTGGAGTGGGGAAGCCGGCTACAGAGACAGAGGCGAGGAGTGAGCTCTCAGCTCGGGGTTACCTTGAACAGTTGCAGGTTGGGTGAGCTCGGAGCGCGGCCAGGGGCGAGGGAGATGGGAGTGGCCAGGGATTTTCTCTGAGGGCGCACTGAGGAGTGGGGCCCCGAAAACTCGGATCCTCTAGGCCAGAGACTGGGAGGTCGCCATTTTCATTCCCGTCCTCCAGAACTCTACAGAAAGCGTTCAGGGAAGCAAAGCTCCCGAAAGCGAAACCGAGCAGATTACTTAGCCCGGCCCCTGGTAAGGGCGGTGCAGCTCTGCCTTGGGCAAAGACACTTGAGGATCACAACAGGCCCCTCCCCCAGAAGATCAAAAGAAATCCAGCCAAGACCAAGTTCACGTAACAAGGAGAGCAGCGGAACTCCAGAGGAGGAGAAAGCAAAGCGCGGAATTCATGGCTTTCTCCCCATGATTCTTTAGTCTTGCAGTTAATTCAATTTTTTCTTTAATTTTATTTTTCTTTTTCTCTTTTTCTGCTAATTTTTTTAACTTTTACCCTTTTCTCTTTTTAACATTTTTAACTAGTTTATCTTAACAATACCTTTTCCAAAAAAATAATAATCTTTTTTGAACCTTCATTATTATAGTCATATTTTATCCTTCATAGTATTTAACTTTATTTTTTGTATTCACATAAGGGTTTTTTATTCTAAAAAATTTGGGGTACAACTTCCTCTAGT